>JBBCBC010000006.1:18174522-18435405 GCA_037126765.1 Stenogyne calaminthoides
CAAATGAAATTGAAAATATTTTTTGTAAGAATGTTGTACTCTTCTGAAAACACGTCTGCAATTTTAGAAGCGATATTAGTGGTTGTATGCTAGGTATCAAACTCTACATGTATCGCGATTAAGCGTTTTGAATTGTCCCGCGACGTGTCATCGATCGATGTGAGTAATGCCCGTATAATTATGCTCTTGAAAGTAGCCGCTCGAATATCTGACTTGTATAGAAACTTTTGAGTTAATCCCCAGAAAACATGCTAGTCATTTCATCTCTTATTTCTTTAACCATTTTTATCAATTTCACGAGGTTTATAAGGCAGGTGAAATTTTTGGCGAAAATTATAAAGTAAGTGGTAACCCGTTTTTCAGCGAAGATCGTTTTGCAGCGAAAGGAAGATGTTTAGAACAAGTAAGTTTAGTTAATTCTCTTCATGGCAACCTTAACATTATATCTAAGAAATAACTAGTGGATTACTTACTTCACCGCGCCCGGAAGTAGTGAATCACGTGCGTAGTTTCGTTTGAGATGTAGTCATTCAAACGAACTTTTATGTTTTTTGCAACAAGTGTTTTTAAATGTTCATATCCTGGCTTTTCTTATAAAATGATAAACATTAGTGATAATAGTTACAATAAACTTTAAATATATTTTAACTCGTCGGTTTACCCGTTTTTTGAAGTGAATGGTGAATATTTCGGATCTGAAAGAAACTCCATCTTTTTCTGCCTTGAGGTGGAATGGCTCCTCCATTTTCTTCGTTTTTCATGAGGACCATGTCATGACCATAGTACTTTTCTTGAGTACCACCACGGGTTGTTGAAATTCTTCATTTGAAAAAGTGGCATCCATACCGGGACCAGACTAAACCTTATTTCCTCCCGCTCCATGGAATATTGAATTGTGATTGTAGGAGGAGGAGGTGGAGGAAAATCGAGTCATCGGATCTTTTCTTTTCCTCTCTAGAAGATGATGGTGAGATGATCCACTCTTTTTTAACATTTTTTATGTAATATAAATATAATAAATATAATATAAAGCCCTATATACTATAATGTATAAAATATATCAATATAGATAATATATTTAAAGTATGAACTATATGAACTATAATGAAACATAAAGTTAGAACTTAGAACAAAATTAGAGAGATGAAAAGAAGAATTGATCAATTTGGATCAAGTTGATTGAAAATGAATATAAATGAGGGGTATTTATAGGTTTGGGAAAATAAAAAAAACAAAAAAATGGTAACTTTCATGTGGATCTCGACCATTGGATCAAAAAAATGGTAACATTTGACTGTCCAACCATAAAAAAAAAATAGGTTCGCGGTTGTTTTCACGGTTGGTTTCAGGCGGCGCCCGGTTCAAGCCGGTCAATCCGGTTTGAACGGTCATAGCAGTTGGATTGAGCCGTGGTTCGATTTTGGAAGCGATAGAAGCCGGAACGAACCGTGCAATCTACGATTTCGATTCGGTTAAATCAGGATTCAGGTTCGATTCAGGGTTGATTCGGATGGGCGACTCTATGTTTGGTGGCTTCCTGATAGGTTAAAGGACTAATTCAAAAAATTAAAATTACAGGACCAAAATCGAAAAGCCAAAACAATTGGGTTAATTTCAAAAGCGAAATAAAATTCTTGAACTATAAAAAATATTAATCTAATAGTAGTTCTTTTTTTCAAAGAATTTTCTTTAACATATATATCCGTTGCTATGAATAAAATTAAATGTAATTTTAAAATATTAAAATCTTAATTAATAAATATAAATATTATAACAGGGATGTCAATATAAAATTTAAATTTTATAATAATTCAATTTAATTTTTAACATTTAAAATGTTGATATGATAATGACCGTATTGTTATGCACGGTGCAATCTAGTTTATCTTTTAAATGAATAGGTCTTTGTGAACCGGGTCTGGCGTGCAGATTCAAATCATTTTGAAAGCAGACAATTTGTTTTTCTTGAAATGTTCAACTTATTTTGATGAATAATTCAACTTGTTCAAGGTAAAACTAATTGAACGTTTCAAAAAACAAGTTAACCAGTTTAAAAAATACAGCTTGAATTGCATCACAAGACTGGGATGCAGATACAAGATTTTTGTCTTTTTTTCACTAATACAAAATTAAAAGAACAAAATTATTTCAATTAAACAACACACCAAATTAATTAAGTAATACACACCACAATTACATATTAAAAAAATAAATATTAATTTTGTGAGAAAATTATTACAAATCAAAATAAATTGAAAATAAAATTTAAATAATAAATATTTTTCGTAATAAACAAATACTTAATGCCAAAAAAATAAAAAAAAAAAAAAAAAAATTGTCCGGTGAGAGTTAGGCAACGGATTTGACTAATTTACCACCAAATTGCCACCAAATTTAATATCTCCATCGTAGAGTATTTTGCCACTAATTTTTGCTGATTTGTGTCTCCAACCCCTCTAACAAGGACCATGGTATTTTGCCTCAAGGTTAATTGTCGGGTGAAATCATGACTTCAAATTATATAAATTTAAGATTTTTAATAGGCAAAATTTTATTTTATGTCAAATTAATATTTAATAGTAATTGAAGTTGTAAATTATTATATTATATTCGAGTAAAAAAAATATAATATTTATAATTATATAAAATGTTGTAAAAAATAGATGTATATGTATATTTTTATAATAGTGGGTATTGAAGGTGAATTTTAAATTCTAAACTCATTAAAGCTATACGTCGTTTTTTATTCAACACCTAAAATATTCGTAATAGCTATAAAAATATTAATATAGCAAATAGGTAACACTTTAGTGGTGTTGCAATTTCAATCTTTACCTAAAATCTAAGATAACACTTTATGGTATCATTTTTTAAGAAGTGTTACATTATGAAAGACCTGTGGTAACACCTTAAAAATGTCTTTATGTAACCTTTTTTTCTGTTAAATAAAAACGAATCGGATTCAATTTGTTTAGATGAATCATCTACATCAAACACTAAATCATGAACCTCAAATTTAATTTGTTTAAGGCCGAAAGTGGAGCTATAAATCATTCGGGCCGGTTCGCCCGATAAAATAAAAAACCTAACATGGGTAAAAAAATTTAAAAAAAAAATTGTTTGAAATCAAAAAGTAAATTTCCTCGGTGAATTTGCCAAAATGAAAGGATGGCAAAAATTGCAGCTGCTTGGTTCGAACCGCCAATGAGTCGTGTTTGAATCAATATGGCCTTCATGATTATTTACTAAGTTTGCATTAATATTATTTTATCATAATTTGTCGGTATTTTTTAGATCGATAAAATGCGGTCTTTTATCCTTTTTTTTAAGTAGTTTTTATTTTTAAAGGTATATAATATGCATATATAGTTTTATTATGTAGTAAATCAGTTTAAATGATAAATAAATTGAGTTACTCTCACATATACCACCGCATGCAATCGGATTCAATTTTAATTTGGATGAACCATGACTATAAACTCTAACCCATAAACAATGAACTCTAAATTATATATGAACTAAAATGGGTGAACTATGAATCACTTGGACCGAGTGAACCATGAGCCTTTCTGGCCGGTTTGGGTCCGGGTTGAGGAAAAAATTAAAAACTTAAATTAAAGAAAAAGAAATTAAATTGAAAAAAAAAAAACTGAAAGTAAATTAGAAAATGAACTTTAAAATAAATTGCACCAATAATTGCATTAAATAATCATGCGAGTAATTCGCTAAACAAATTTAACCCACATGAAAATAATGAATATATAAATCTTAATCTTAATACATGTTGGTAAACTTGATTCAAATTTATATGTATGGCAAAAAAAAAAACGTCGGTCGAATATAAAGTCTAATTAAATCCGATTATTTCGTTTTTGGGTAAATCGTAGCTTCTCATTCAGTTATTTAAATTAAGCTTTTTAATATATTTAATTAAATCAAATCTTTTTATTTTATCATATTTATATTTTTAAAGATATACGTACATTTTAAACTATCATTATATATTCATTCATCCAGCCAGAGCTGTTTTGCGGGTGGTTAATGGATCTCATTAATTATCAATGGGTGATTAGAGGGATTGCGATGAAGAGGTTCTACAGACTACACATGATGATGATGTGTGGGTGGATTCTGAACACAAGCCCCGCTGTTTCTTACGTGGAACTGTAATATTGAGGTAACTAATTAATTTGACATATAAATTGATTATATTTAATGTAATTGTGTAATTATTTTTGTATATTTTTCATATTGTACGGAGTATTGAGGTAAGTAAATTTGAATGTTGAATTAATTGCGAGGAATTTCTTCTAATTTGCTCATGGCGATTAATATTCATATTTTATATATATTTTATTGAATAGTGTTTAGGTAAGCAATTTGTTTGTTTGTTTGTTTGTTTAATATTAATCAATTATAACGGATTTGGATCATATATTTATAGGTGGACAAATTTATGTCTTGACTTTGAAACATGTATGTAGCGCACATATGCAAAGGTCCCACCATCATTTAATTAATTTCTTTAATTAATTCAATATTTTCATTAATTATATAAACCTGAACCTAAAAACCATGAACCATTCGGAAAGGGTGAACCAATAGAACCACTCGACCGGATTTAAGGTTCGAAGTTCGTCCGTCACATAAAAATTTTAATTATATAAACCTAAACCTAAACTATGAACCTAAACCATGAACCATTCGGAAAAGTGAACGGGACGGGTTAAAGGTTTACGAGGTCGCCGAGTTGAGTCGGTCGGGTTTTTTTTAATATAATTAATGAAATTGGGTAAGTATGACATATATATAAATGAGAAAGATTCAATTAATTAAAAAAACTAATTAAATGGTGGTGGGACCTTGCGTATGTGTGCCACATATGATAAGTAAGAGTTAGCTTGCCACTATGGCATATAATCCAAATTGTCCCGATTACAATAGTTCTCAAGATAATCAATTCTAATAGTGTAAGCCTAACCCTATAGGGCACATGACAACATCATTTCATCTCGTTGTGAAGGGAACCTAATCTACCTGAGAAGGACCACCCAGCGCAACTTCGGAACCTTAACCGCGCCTTTGAACCCATAACCCAACAGCGGGGTCACCACCCCTTGAGAATAAATATTCCCTCTAATCTCGAACACCAGGACCTATCAAGGTGCCGGTGGTGGGCTAACAATATGACAGAGCTATCCCAACATAACAAATTTGAATTATGAGTTCATTATGAATGTTTATTACGGTGTATAATTATTTTGTAGGGAGTTTTTTAGGGATTAAATTTTTTGTAGTCTATAACTTTGTGTCGTTTGAAATTGGTCCCCAAGTATTTGACTTTTTGATTTTGGTCTGTAAGTTTCTAAAATTTTGAAATTGGTCATTTTCACCTTTGCGGCAGTTACCAACAATTAAACACCACGTATGTAATTATTTTATTTTTCTCTTTAATTTGAGCGCCACTTGAACTTTTAATCCTAATAATTTTTATCCGATTTTAGGTCGGGTTTAAAATAATTTGTATATTAAAAAGACAAAGTGAATCTGAAGTCGATTCTTTGGTCCAACCGACTAAAACATAAAAAATTCGTCAATAAAGCGCGTAAACCACTCTCTTCTTAAAAATACAAAAAAAAATCCCGACACAAATGATTTGGATTAAAAATATTTGGGTGGCATTTTGAAATTAAAGGAAAAAATAAAATAATTACATAGGTGAGAACAATTCACACTGTTTGATGACACCACTCTTCTAGCAGTTAAAGGACCATTTCAATTTTTTTGATAACTTCGGGACCAAAAATCAAAAAGTCAAAACAATCGTGACCAATTTCAAAATGAAGCTAAATTCTGGGACTAAAAAAATTTAAACCATTTTTTTCATATTGCACAAAAGTATTGAGGTAAGTAATTTGAGTGTTGAATTAATTGTGGATGAGTTTTCTTCTAACGGGTCATCTGCTCAAGCGGAAATCTGAGCAATAGCAGACCACCACGTATGATGCGATGATGGGTTCTCTACATCTTGAAAGATCTTCATGTACATGTCGACGGCCTACTACCATCTACTGCGATAACAAGTCAACTTTTCAAATGGCCTTTCGATCCTTGTCTTCATAATAACAAGCATATCTCCATTGATTGTCAACCACTGAACCCGAAGATAAAAAAGGAGTATTAGGTAAGTAATTTGAGTTATATATTGGTTATGAATGTTTATTTACCAATTGTGTAATTATTTTGTATATTGCATTGAGTTCTTTTATATTATGCGAATTATTTAGATAAGTAATTTGAGTGTTGAATTAGTTATGGAGGGAGTTTCTTCTAATTTGTTCATAGCGATTAATATTCACGTTTTGTATATATTTGATGAATATTAAATGCGTAATTGAGTTATAAATTTATTATGAATGTTTATTGCAATTGTGTAGTTATTTTATATACATACAGGAGTTTTTTAATAATATTGCGAGTATTGAGTTAAGTAATTTGAGTGTTAAAATAGTTGTGAATGTGTTTTTCTAATATGTTCATAGCTATTATATTCACTTTTTGTATATTACAGGAGTATTGAGATAAGTAATTTGAGTTATGAATTCTTTTGCAAGGAGTTTTTTTATATTACCCACGGCTATTGAGATAAGTAATTTGGCGTTGAATTAGTTTTGGAGGAGTTTTTTCTAATATATTCATAGTGATTAATATTCATTATGTTTATATATTCGGGGAGTATTGAAATAAATAAATTGAGTTATAAAAATTCATTGATATAGCATAATCATATCAGCTACAAATATTTACCTATATTTGTTTATCGGCCGCAATATTTTATTTATTTAAGAAAATATGTTTTTTTTTCCATTATATAACTTTGTAACTTTTGAGATTGGTCTTATTCATTTTGTTATTTTGATTTTTGCTATAACTTACCTGCTTTTTTTTATCCAAATGTCGTCAGCGACATATCATGCATGTTAAAGTTCTTAAAAATCACATCTTCATGTACATATTAATCGAAAAAAAAGATAACTTTGTCGATTTTTTATTTTGATCTATATTTATAATTTTGATTTTTTTTTTTTTTTAACTTACATACTTCTTTCAAACTTTTTCTATGGACTTTTAAATCTTAATTTTTTGTTCTACAACTCACATAAATTAAACGAAAAATGTGAAAATAAAGATAATTTTATCTCGATACCTTCTATGAGCGACTTATACATAGTGTTTTTATATGTAGGTATATTCATTTCGTAAAGTTAAATATGCATACTTAACTTATATTTTGCCTATCATAATATTTTATAGTATAATATTGAAATGATTTTATAATTTCTCCCTATAATTAGTAAATCATAAATTTAAAATCTCAAGTACATCATTTTTTTTGCATGAGGATGTGATTTTTTATATTTTTATACCAATTAGTTAGTATAATAATTAGTGTTGGTCTCGGTGTTACTTGAGTCTCACAAGTGTACGGGGGGAATACCGTGTTCGTTGATTTTAAAACTTTTTTTTCTGATCGAGGTCGGATGAATTAGGAGTTATCGATAATTTTGCCTTACGGAGGCCGCGGATTGCCCCGAGTCAAAGTCTACTAAGACAATGATCCTGGAAGCCGCTTTGAAGCCAGATTAGCCCAATCGATCTGAATTTATGGAGATCCCGAGGGAGCTGGATTAGATAATTATCTTCTTGAACTTTTCGGTAGAGGCATTCGATTTGGTAACCATCACATTTCAAATTGCTCAAGTGTGTCAAATGGTTGGCCCTAAGTTTATACTTTCGTTTTAGCTTTGCTTAAAAATCTTCCCTTCAATAAAGCGATGATTAAGGTTGTGATCAATTTTGATGCAAGTTCAAATAGATTGGTTCCAACTGAATATCGATGAAATACTTTAATGAAAACATGCAATGGATAATAATGGAGTCTAAAGCAAACAACACGGCAATTATAGTGGTTGGAGACTCCAAGCTCCTTACGCCCTCTCTCACGATCTTGAGAGAAATTCATACCACTTCCTAAAAAAAAGCTTTCATGCTAACTCCTTGTAGCTTACTCGACTTTTCTACCTTGAGAGTTTTAAACGGGTGACTCACTGCGCGACTTACTAACTCAACACACACAAGTGTTGGACTACCACAAGTAACACTAGCTTCTTCTCTAGGTTTTCTGGCTAACTCACTTTGTAACTAACTCTTTTACAACTCTAAATCTGTAGGTTCACACCTGAGCTTCGCCCAACAAAGGGATTGGGTTTTGGGTTGGTTTCAACTATAGTGATATATCCTTTTTACAATAAGAACAAATGCAAAGGCTAGGATATCTCTACTAAGCTTTGGATATTTCTTATCAATATAGAAGCTTAGTGAATGAGCTCTCTCAATGTGAAACACTTGGGAAATTCTAGGTTTTTGAGTGCTTCAATTTCTTGATATCTGAATGAGCTCTTGACTTGCTTGAAATTTTACGTAACCTCTCAGTAGAAGGTCCTTTGGTATTTATAAGGCAACCTTTACCAAGGTGGCTCTTGAAAAACTATCCAGTTGGAGGAGATAGTATCAAGGGTTTCCTCTTATAGTGTTTGATGAACATTATATTTAGGGTTTTGAACACTCTTGCATGTTTTAGGAAATATCGACCATGTAGCCAATCACCATTTTTTGCGATCTGGAACTTAGTACCTCTTGACATAATTCGGGGTCCTATCGACTTTTCGGTGTCACTAAAAAGTCTGATGTTGTCTTCCTCTGATTGGTTCTTGTCTTGATGAATGTAGACAAACAAAATGGCATTTTTAGGTCAATCTCTCTGAATGAGATTGTTGGGATTATCTTAAAAAATATGTTTTTACTTTGTATAATCGGCTGGATTTCGGACTTATTTCTTGAAATAAATTGTTTATCGCGATGCTTTAAATATGATTGAATGTTATATATATTTTTTGCATAGCTGTTCAATAATTCATAAATGTTACTGTTTGTAGTTAATTTAGTAATACCGGATCCACGGAAGATTAAATTTGGTCTCTTGTAATAAAAAGTCGCCATTCACGACCTAGATGGAAATGAACAACCATCGCGAAAGGTTGAGGTGTAAAGGCTCGGATTGGTTTGTCTTGACCAGAGATTACACTAGTGCGTGGTGATCTGTTGAATAGGACCTACAGGAGGATAAATTCTTGAGCCCGAACAAGGAAAAATTAGACCTCGGTGGTTCGTTATTTCTTAACCTTCGTCCCCTTAAATAGGATCCATTGGGATTGGTAACTATTGCTTTGACTTATCATGGGTAGCGAATGAGAGAGATTCAATACTTTTTTTTTATCTTGGGCAATATTATTGGTCACATGTGATTTGCTAAGATTTATCTGAAGGATGGGTGTGCAAGTCGCTTGCTTGATTTGCCCTTGGGAGGTTCATAAGTTTTATCATACCAAATCTTGCAAATGGAATTAGTTTCGGTATTTATGGATAATAATGTTGACAGTTCCTGACCAAGGACAAAAGATATTAATTAGCGGAAAGCTATTTGGTGGCTTGAAGTAATTAATGGGCTGAATAATCTTAAAACGGGAAATAATGGCCAAGAGCCATATTGTTTGTAATATGGGTTAAGATGGATAGTGCAATATTAATTATGTAGTGGGATTAATTAATATTTATGGGCTTGAATTATATTGTGGCTCAATATTAGATATTCAAGATCCATTAGAAGGTCGATCTTAATTCTCCTAAAGGCCCACTTGGTAGCCCAACATATAGTCCATGGCTGAAAAGGTGATTAAAATAAAATTAATATTGTTGCTTATATTTCCTCTAAATTTTGAAAATTATGGATAAAAGAGGAGAAAAGATTTTCTTTGAATTTTGTTATGGAATGAAGATATGTATTCTTGGAATACAAGATTATCTCATTAAATTAAAAGAAATCTCCCACTTGGTTATTCATGAGATAAATTTCGAAATTTTTGAAAATATAGTGGGCAAGAAAGATTTTCTTGATTTTCTTGAAAAGATATTATGGAAGATATGTATTTCTTGAAATACAAGAATATCTCATAAATTCAAGAAGATCCAATCTTGGATTCTTGCATCACTTAATTTTTCGAAAATCATCCATAAAATAGAGGAGGTGGATTTTGTGGAATATTTTAATTATGGGGAAAAAGAATATATGGGATATATTCAAGATTTCTTGGTGACCAAGAAAAGTCTTTTCCCACATTGAAAAATCACATAAATTTGGTCCACCCTCCCTCCTATAAATAGGGGATGATTAGTTCATTCCCAAAGTACAATTCCATGTCTTTGGAAATATTAGCAAATCCACGAAAGTGGTGCAACAAAGTTTTATTTTTCCTTTTGTTAATTGTTCGCAGTATCCTTCCGGATTGTCCGGCAAGGGCTAAAGGAATACTTGGGAAGTCCTTTTGGTTAGTCCGTCGGACCAAAGTCAACGCCATCCCGAGAGGTGCGTTCACGTAAACCCGTAATTCGCGTCGTTAGGTTTTACGTGGTTTTTATATATCATGATTTGTTGTTGCAATTATTATTTGAATTAATATAGGATTAATTCATGCTAGTAATAATTAATAAATTAAATTTGTATTTAAATATTCACCCGAATAGATACATGCTGACTTCGTTTCCCAGCGGGGACAACCTTAAACAACAACACCTAGACTTAGTTTCTTTTATGCACTTCTTCAATATTTTTTGAAGCGATATCTACTTTTACGAACTTGTATCTTTTCCTCGGTTTTGTATGAATTAGGATAGATATTTCTTGATGCCTCCCGAACATTGGTCTTCGAGTCTTGATAACTTCTTGAGTCTTGATTATATTCGAGTCTTGATGTTCCCGATAACTTCTTGAGTCTTGTTATATTTTGAGTCTTGGTTCTCGCGATTCTTGATTACTCGATGTCTCACGAGTCTTGATTCTCTTGATTCTTGATTCTCTTGATTCTTTAATTACTCGGTATTTCACGATTCTTGAGTTCTTGATGTCTTCAAAATCTAACATGATTTATATTTCGACTATTCATGGTGCGAATAACTTCCGAACAATCTATCTGAAACACGACTCGGACTATCAAGATTATCTTGAACATGTCATACTTTCGGGGTTTTAGGATCTAATCAAAACTTCTTTATTAAATTCATCTCCCAACAATTTTTTTTTGATGATGCGAAACCATCTTGTTACATTTAAGAAAACCTAACTTTATACTCGGGTTTTGTTTTATCTATTACAAACCAAATGGCAATTTTTCCCAACAATTTCCTTAACAATCGGCATATCAAGACATGTAAAAGATAATGAGATATTATCTTTGAGCATAAAATAAATTTTCATTGATGTAGGATAAGAGTTCTGATTACAATGAAGAGTTAAAACAATTGAATTTAAAAGCAATACATAGTCTTGATCTTCTTCTACTTCATCCTCGGCCTTTCCGGGTTGAACATCCCGTAGTATCTCTTCTTGGGTTCATCCCTTGCCTTGATGATTTGGGGTTGTTTCTGTTAGCCCTGTTTGGATGGCATCTTGGGCTATTTCCTGAGAAATGGCTGCCTCATTTACATAGTCATTCTCAAACCTAGGGCTGGGTACATGTATGGACCCAGGAGCTGCTATCTGAGTATTTCCTTATCTGCCATATTGATCCTGCTTTGCACTTAGGATAGAATGTCGATGAAAGTACTCAATGAAGGCTTCATTCTTATCCAGAGCTGCCCTTCCATTCTCTCCGAATCTCATAATATAACCGAGAAGGTTCTCTTGATCTCTTCCCATGCATCATTGCGGTAGAGGAATCCACTTGTCAATATCACGACCATTTAAGGTCTTTTTGTACCTCTCATTTTTGCTTAGAAACTTTTGAATCCACCTCTTCTCTTACGTTTCTTCTTCTTTCTTCTTTCGTCGGGAGGAGCACCGGATCTTTGGCGCCGTTCTTTTTCTCCTTTTTCAACCTGCGGGGGCCTTGAGTCTTCTTGGTATCAAAAGTCTACGGTTGAGTTTGATTTCCTTTTACGGTTCTTCATCGATTCTTCAAATTCCATAATCGACTTCATGAGTAGGTTTAGCTACCTTTGCTCTTTTCTTCTTTTCCGGTTTCAACAAAAGGCAACTTCACTTTCCTCTTTTACAGTGCGGCTTGTTCTTATACGCCTTACTTGTTTTCAACCATCCTTCTATCACTCATTTTTCTCGGTAATTACTTCCTCGATTGATCGATCATTTATGCGAGTGAAGGTAGGTTTCTCGACTTACGCAAACTTGGTTTTCGGTGGCTTCAATCTCCTCAAAGGCATCAAAATTTTCTTTCCTTGAGCTTCTTTTGAGCCTTTCTCCCCAAGGTTTGTGCCAACAACTCACTTAATTTGCCACGGAGCCTTTCCTTTTGGCCCATTACCTTGGGAGTAGTTGAAGTCGATGGAGTATCCGTATAGTATTGCTCCTTGCTCATCATCTGCGCGACTTCCCTGCCGGTGATCATGCTCATCTTCTAGCCTCATCATGTAGTTTTTGGCCATTGAGAACTCATCCAAAAGGAGAAAGCGCTTTGAGAAGACATCATGCATCATCTATGTCATCTTGGTCATGGCAAGAGAGCCCATTTCCTCAAGCAGTTGTTTTGATCATCGGATCATTCTTCTCAATCACGCCTTGGCTTCAAGATGGCTGGTTCTTTCTTGATACATACGCTTCATGTTGGCATTAAGCTCTGTATGTACTCCATCAATCTTTCCATCTAATGTAGCTAATTTACGATAGAGTTGTTTTGGCGTGTCGGATGATGAACTTCGGGTTCTCCATTTTTTTGATTTTGGCGACGGGGACTAACTCCATCGAGTTATCTTGTCTGTGAGAGTTGTTTGGCAGACGCTTGATGAAGAGCTTAGATTCTCAATCTTTTGAGATTGACTTGCCAAAGATCTCTTCCATCCCCTTGGCTCTATCTTCTTTAACTCATCGGAGTTGGTGTGAAATCAACCAGCGGAGTTTGTACAACATTTTCCAATCAGGCTGGGTGCTCCAAGCCTCGGTCAGTGCGTATCATAAACATAAGATTTAAAGCTAGGTACTTCATTAACTTTGGCATAATGTATAACAAATGTTAAAATTGCAAGAATGCTGCTTTCGATTTGAGGGTTATGCGATATTAGTTCAAAGACATCGATTATCATCTCCATCGACTCTCGGTTTCCTTCTCTTTCTCGATTCTGTCCCGGGGTTCCTTCTCCTTCGATTTCTTTTCGTGATCATCTCTCGATCCTTATATTTGTTTTGATCATGAGGCTGGAAGCATCTACTCCTTCAATGGCTTTTCTTTTATTAAACTACTTTTTCGCCCGATTCATCGAATCGGCTGACTTTCATCTCGAGCTTTGTCTTTTTGGAAGTTTGAAAACTCTGTCAACACTGGCGGTTTTAGTTCCACCCGATCCTCTCCTGAATGAGGCAATATTTGACATCTCGGGAGTGTTTGATTGAGAATATATCTTGTCGTTACGGCACGAAGATATATCGAAGGTCGGGATAGGCATTCGACTTGAAAGTATCATCCAAGATGAATCGTTCCTTCTTCTCCATTGATCTCTTGCGGCTTCTCCCTTTTTCAATCTTGGGCTTCGGGAGGCGATAGCCTCCCAGTTATGCAATTCAGTGATGGATCAAGAAATGGTTCATTGTAAAAGCGTCAAGTCCGACAATTCACGAGGTTCAAAGCGATGCGGAAATGCAGACCCGGGTCTTTCTTGATGGGATGCGAGGGTCCTTGAAGATTTCCCCCGAGAGATTTTATCGAGCTTCGGAGGTTTTAGTACCCGAGGAAAAACTTGTTCCTCGGTTTCTTGTTCACTGCACATTTGTTACCCACGCGAGCAAGAACACGTAGTGGAATTTCAACCCTTGTTGGTGGCCGGGTTGAGTTTCTTGGTTTTCAGCCTCCTTCTCAACAATAGTTTGAAGCCTTCTTGGCTTCTAAGGAGCGATGCTTTCTTCTTCGATTTCTCACCTTTCTCCCTTTTAATTTGCATCGGGGCTTTTCCCACAGCTTGTTTAGCTTCTTCGTAGAATTGTCTCGATGGATTTTTTTGAGAAATCTTGTCTTGTTTCCACGACTTGCTCCTGCTTTGTTGTATCTTCCTCGGTTTCCTCTTGGTGGTCTCCTCCGAGACTCGGTGTTTTCTCTTTCTTTTCCTCTCAAAGTCTTACCCGTTGGTTTGAACATGATTTTTGACTTTGGAAAGGAAGTGGAATAAACAAAAAGTTCTCCTCTTCTCTCGAACATTTCCAAGATAAATGCAATCTTGGTTGCATGTAGAATTTTTTCCCTTGACAACTCTGAGTTATTCACCTTCTGAATGTGTTTGGCTTGATCGCTCACCACCTTGATCAAATAGTCGCGACCAATTGAATGTCGTAGTAGGTGAATCTTCAATGCATAGCCATTAGTCTTAACTTAGCAGAAGTGCTTATCTGACCGAAACTACCGGATCTACTCATGATGCATTTGCTTACAATATCCAACAATACTCGATATTTAGGCTTCAAATGCTTCTTTTCAAAAGCGACTTCAAACTTTCTGGGATGCTGATTAATTTTATCAAATACTCTTGTTCCCCCCTCATGTATAAACGTAGGGTCTTCACCTTATCATTTAACTCATTTATGGCATTGATTCTTAGAATAATATAAAATTCCCTAACAAAATCCATATATTTTGAACCATGCTCCAAATGCGAGATATGTCGAGACTCTATGCAATTCTCATCATCTAAGCTGATATTAGAAACAAACTCAATTACCTCTTTCGATATTCGCCTCTGGTTGATTGACCAGGCATGTAAGCTTTTGCCATGGATCATCATATGCAATGCCTCCTCCTCGTGAGTTGCATTGGATGTCTTTTTCGGAAAACGACATATTCGGTACCATGGTTTGTTGGAAATGGCGAGTTTGTCATTATCTGTGTCGTTTTGGTGATTTTGAGTGAAGAGTTTTTGAGATAAGAGATTTCCGCGGGTGTCGAAGGTTTTTGAAGCGAGAGGGTTTGTAAAGGCGAAGGCCTTTTTGAAATAGGGCTTGAATGGGTTCTTTGTAATGGATATAGGATTTTGATTTATGAAAAATTGCGTAGATAAAATAATCGGCGGTTGAGATTAAACACCGGCTAAAAATGGGTATTTGAAAGGACGGTTTACGCAAAGTATCAGCAATTAATTTATCCTTTTGGTGATTAATGAAGCAGTGCATTTAATTATTATTCCGCAGATCATTGACTTTCCCTCGAGACTTTCAAAAGTCCCACCTGATTATTTCTTGGGTATTTTGTCATTTATTGCTAATGATTTTGAGATTGGTTAGACAATAAATGTGTTGCATAGAGTCGATAACTTCTTGGACTTTTTTCCATAGGTCTTCTTGAGTTTTTGATCTTGATAAAATGTCAATTATAATCTTGAGTCTTGAACTTGAAGTGCGAGTTTCTCAAGACTCGGTGTTAGGACTCTCAATTTTATCCGAAGTTTTTGAATAAAATCTTAAAAACTTCATACACTGAAAACCTTCAATTTTTTGATTTGCCTTATTCACTGGATCAACATTCCTAATTCAAGCGATAGTTCACGAAATCTTGATTGATAAAGGTTTTAGTCAAGATGTCGACTCTCTGTTATCGATTATGAATTTTCTCCATTCGATATCCTTCTTCTCAACATGATCTCGATGAAGTTATATACGATATCAACATGCTTACATCGGTGTGCAATCTTGGATTTTTGTGTAATAGCAATTGCACTATTATTATCATAAAAATAGGTACTTCATTGGCTATAATCTTATAATCCATTAATTGTTATGCGAGCCAAAGAATCGTGCGCATGACGATATGACCATGTATTTGACTTGATGAAATCTTGGTTGCTTTCTGAGAGTTGTTTCTTTGAAAACCATGATATCGGTTTACTTCAAGAAATTGACAAGTTCATGTGGTAGACTTCACATCAATTCTACATCCTCCATAGTCTGAGATGAATAATGGGTTAATTCAAAGTTATCATCGGTTGGATCTGGTAATCCTTATTCGATTGCCTTTAAGATATTTGGAGAATCTTTTGGCGACCTCCGTATGACTAGCCTTAGGATTACTTGGTATCTTGCACATATCAACGGCAAATGTTATATCAGTGCGCTTGCGGTGAGATATAGCAATGATCGATGATCCTCTATGTCGGTGTGATTTCTTGATTTGCCTTGAGGATCGGGATCCATCTTGTAGTTAGTATTCATAGGAATTCTAAGCGCATTGCAATCGTACACCATACTTTGCAATCGGATCTACGGTGTATTTTGCTTGATTGATGAATATTCCTTCCTTGGTTTGTTTCACACGAAGTCGAAAAAAATTCATCTCCCCATCATTGACATCTCAAACTTTCCTTTCATCGCAGGTGAAAACTTTTTCCTGGCCCGATGATTTGGAGATCAAATATGATGTCATCCACATAAATCTGAACTAGTAAGATATCTTTCACATCTTCTATCTGAACAAAGTCCTATCAGCGGTTCCTTTGATAAAACCATAGTCGATGAAAGCTGAGAAAGGTATCATATCATGCTACGGTGCTTTGCTTAAGACCATACAAGGCTTTCTGGGGCTGTAAACTTGGTCATTTGTTTGAAACCAGGAGGTTGTTCCACATAAACCTCTTCTTTAAGCACACCATTCAAGAAATGCACTTTTCACATCCATCGATGGTATTGAATTTCATGTGGAAGATATGCAAGAAACAATCGATGATGGCTTCTAGTCTTGCAACGGTGCAAAAGGTTTCATCATAGTCAAGCCTTCTTCTTGGGAATAACCTTGTGTGACTAGTCTTGCCTTGTTTCTCACAATGTTGTTGTTTTTCATCTCTCTTATTCTTGAACACTCATTTAGTTCCAATCACATTGTGCCTCTTAGAGTGCGTCCACTGGCTCCCAAACTTCATTCCTTGTGAATTGATTCTTTCTTTTTGCATAGCGGTAATCAAAATGAATCTTGTAGAACCTTCCAATCTCGATGGAGTTCTTTTTTTCGGATAGGAAGCGGTGAGAACAAAGCACTTTCTCCATGGAACCTTCTTGTTTTGATACCTACGATAGATCACCCATAATCGACTTGTAGGATGATTATCAACCATTTTCTCTGGATGTTCCCCTTTGTTAGTATCCTCAACATCGAAATGTTAGGTTTGGGCGGTTCATCAAATTGAGGAACAACGAGAAAATGAAAAGGAATCATCTTCCTCGGGGATATTCTATTGAACATTATCGAGACATTTGTTCCCCTTGGTTGATAGATTCGAGTTTGCCTCGGTTGTGACCTCATCTTCATTGGCATTACATACCTGAGTGCGGCTGGTGTATGTTCGGATTGATCGGACTTCGGTGTGTTGGCTTTTCCCCGATTGGAGAATTTCCATCTGAGTCTCACCATCGATTTTTCCATCACGAACTTCTTTGTCGAGTCCGATTCACTCCATTCATAGAAAGTGACTTATTTCTTCTTCGAGTTTGGGGACTTCTTTTTAGGAGCTAAGTCGGTGATTCTCTTGGTCAGTTCTCTGAGTCATGTTCTGTTTCTTCCGAACACAAGTAGATTCATCAAAACAACATGAGGTGTTTCTTCCACAATAAGAGTCCTACGGTTGTAAACTTCGAAGGCTTTCTTGACTTGAATATCTAAGAATATTCCTTCATCACTTTTTGCTATCAAAAGTTTTCAAGCGATCTTTACCATTATTATGTATGAAACACTTGCAACCAAACACACGAAAGAAAAAACAAAAAGGTTTCCTTTCATTCCCACGACTCATAAGGAGTTTTTCCTTGATTCTTGGTCGGCATGGATGCATTACGAGGAGTAGCATGCGGTGTTGATAACTTCGACCAAAAAATCTCTTGGAATATAAACCAAAGAATCATTGTTCTTGCGAGCCTTCTTTCGAGTCCTATTTCTTCTTTCAACAACACCATTACATTTGTGGGGTCCTTGCGGTGATGTTTTATGATTTATTCCATTTCTTTACACAATAATCGGATATAATATGGTTGATAAATTGGTTCCTTTATCGATCGATTTTGACCCACTCGGATTCTTTTCAATCTTGAGCCTTTTGATGGTTGGGCGGTTTTAATGCGAGTCTGCTCTTCTTGAGTAAGAATATGACCCGTGTGTATCTAGAGTAGTCATCAACTACCACGGTGTGTATTTCCTACCATTAGTGCTCACATGTATTCTTTGGACCAAAGAGATCCATATGTAACAGTTGTAGTATTCTATCGATAGAAACATCTACTTTGCTTTTTGAAAGATCTTTTCTAATTTGTTTTCCTTTCGACAAGCATCACATACATGATCTTTATTGAACACTTCATTGGGTAACCCCCCTCACAAGTGCTAATCTTGCAAGTTTGTTCGGGGTTTTGAAGTTTAAGTGATTGACCACACATTACCACGACTAACTTGTATCGGTGGAACTTTTTGCAACAAACATGTATCTTTAGGAGTTGAACTCAATCGAGATGATACACATTTCCTTTTCTAGTACCCGGTCGGTAAAATTTTATGTGAAGCATTGTCTTTTACATAACATAAGTTCTTTGAGAACTCAACTTTGAATCCTTTGTCTGAGAGGTGGGTGATAGAAAGCAAATTATGCTTTAGACGGAACACATATGAAACACCATGGATATGAGCGAGTCGACTTCAAGAGTTCCATATCCTTTGGTTTTGTCCTTTGGAGTTGTCTCTTGATCGAGGGCCTTTTTGCTCAAGCATAGTCGGTGAGTAATTGCTTATATCGTCATATGTCTTGAACATCCATCGTCGGATACCATCTGGCATGAGCCAATTCATTTCCACTCATCGAGGGCTATGTTGTCTTCATTCAGCTTAGTGCCATTTTCCTTCACACGAAAAATAGATCGGTTCTTAGGTACCATTTGGTGTAGGGGTCCTATCAGTTAGTTGTACCTTTTGGAACCAATCGCCTAACAACTCTAATTACTTTAGAGTGGTGATTTGTCTTCCATAAACATCTACATACACATTCACCACCCTAGGTGCCTTGGCGATACCACTGTGTATGAGTGGCGATTTAGCATGAACATGAGCCTTAGAGTTCTTCTTGGGTGGTTCGGGCCCTTTATTCAAGTGCCTTGGCTTTGGTGCAGCTGGTCTCTGTCTCTGCTGACTTGGGTTCAGGAAACCTTTGCCTTTAGGCAAGTGGGGTTTAGGTTACTGTCTTTGAAATTGTGGTCTTCGATGTCGAGGACTTGGTCTTTTCGGTTGAGAATATCTCTGCGAGTGTTTCTCTTAAAAATTCCTCGATGGTTGATGAAGATCTCTTGGGTTGGTATTCTTAGCACGAGGCTTTGAAATCTTGGCACGAAAATTTCCTCTTGAGTGTTGGGGTTTTCTAGCTTTTCACGAGGTTTGAGCTTTCTTCCTGAACCTTGGTTTTACGAAACCATAGGTCATTTACCCTTGTCTAAAACCTTGGGTTTGTTCTTGATTAAGAAGATTAGATGCCCTTTGGTTTAACAAAAGAGCGATCTTGGTCTTTACTAGAAGCGGCATTGAAGACCTTGTGAGGTTCCCCACCGGATTATATCCCAATCCGGCCTTTATAGTTCTTGGTCTTTGATAACTCTGAATTTCATCTATCACTTTTAGATGCGAATTCAATAAATTTAACTTTCTCTGCAAGACTATCCTCATTTTCTTTAGAGTCTCATGCTTCTCGAAAGAGGTCGTTGAACTTCGGTTCGATAAAATTTGAATCTCTTGATGATTTTTTTCTAATTTTCCATTGGATTTCTATCACTTTCTCTTTTTTAGAGAGTTGTACTTTCGAACATCTAGTTCATCGGTAGTTCCCGTCAATTGAGAAGTGATCTCGGCATTTTTAGAGTCTTTCCACTTGATTCTCGTGATCGATTCCTTGTTACGCTCTTGAGTTTTCGATGGCGAGTTCTTGTAACACGAATAGTCCTTCATAAGATTCTCAAGCGAATCCATCAAGGGTCAAAGTTCTTTGTTTACAATTGAACTTGAGAACTCATGTATTGCTTGTGTAGGAGCAAACAGAGAGATAGAAGAATTTACCTCCTCCGGCCGTAAGGCCGGACATCATCATTGTTTGCATGCGAGAAAATCTTATCGAGGAGCTGGAACTTAAATACGTGGGTATCTTTTCCCAAGAGCATTCGGATCATTCATAATGCTAGTGAATCGACTTCAAGTTTGTCAATGGATTCACCATCTTCCATTTCAAAAGTTATCAAACTTTTCAATAGCAGCGAAGAAAGTTTGTTTTCCTTAATATGATATGTGCCTTGACATATAATGACAAGTGTGTCCCATATTTCCTTTGCGGTTTCACAATGAGAGATCATCCCATAACACCATCATCAATAGTGTTATACAAAGTATCTTTAGCAATGTAGTCGGATTGACTAACTTTCTCTCATCGGGAGTAAGTTGATCATCGGGCTTTGGAAATTCATCTCACGGGATCATTCCTACCGATGTCGGTGATTCGGGATTCACTGATAAATTTGAATGGTCCTTCATAAACCACTCTCCACATTCTTTCATGTTTTGAATACAGATGAGTCTGCATTCTCAATCTCCATAGATCGTAGCTCTCAACAGAGAACATAGGAAGTTTCTTAGAAGGCATGATGGTGAGCCTTGTAAGATATCGACCAATAAAGATCTATTCATTAGACCACCAAAGTCTTTTGACAAATAGACTATGGCTACCAAAGCAAGTGGTCAAAATGAACCCGCTCGATACCACTTGTTGGTCCGGTCTTAATGAGTCTCACACCTGCGTGTATGGGGGAATACTGCGTGTTGATTGATTTTTAAAACTTTTCTTTTCACCGAGGTCGGATGGGTCGGGTTATCTAATAATTTTGCCACGAGAAGCACGGATTACTTACTGAGTCAAAGTCTCTTTGAGACAATGATCTGAGTACAACTTCCGGAAGCTTGTTTAATAGCCCGATCTGAATTTATCGGAGATCACGAGGAGCTTGGATCGGATAATTATCTTCTTGAACACTCGATGGATTGGTTGGCTGAATATCGATGAAATATGCTTTCGATGAAAAAACATACAGCGGATAATAATCACGTTACATAAAAGCAAGCAAAACGGCAATTATAGTGGTTCGGAGACTCAAGCTCCTCCTCCCGCTCTCTCTAATCTTGGAGAAATTCCTTAACCACTTCCTAAAGCTTTCGGGCTAACTCACTATAGCTTACTCACTTTTCTACCTTGAGTTTTAAGGCGACTCACTGCGAACTTACTAACTCGAGCCACACACAAGTGTTGAGACTACCACAAGTAGCATACTAACTTCTTCTCTAGAGTTTTTTGGCTAACTCGCGTAGCTTACTAACTCTTTTACAACTCTAACTCACCAGCGGATCACACATAAACTACCTTAACAAAGAGTTTGGGTTTTGGGTTAGTTTCCAACTATGGTGAGATATCCTTTACAATAGAACAAATCTGGCTAGGATATCTCTACTAAGTTTTGGATATTTCTTATCAATCTAGGCTTAGTGAAGGAGCTCTCTCAATGTGAAACACTTGGGAAATTCTAAGTTTTTTTAGTGCTTCAATTTGCAATATCTGAATGAGCTCTTGGCTGGCTTGAAATTTTCCATAACCTCTCAATGTAGAAGGTCACTGGTATTTATAGGCAACCTTTACCAAGGTCACTCTTGAAAAACTATCCGTTGGAGGAGATAGTATCAAGGGTTTCCTCTTCTGGTGTTTGATCAACGGTTATATTTAGCGTTTGAACACTCCCTTGCGTGTTTTAGGAAATATGCAGCCATGTAGCCAATCACCAATTTTTGCGATCACGGAACTTGGTACTCTTGACATAATTGAGGTCTGTCGGCTTTCAATGTCGGTAAAAATGCGGTGTTGTCTTTCCTCGATTGGCTCTTGTCTTCAGTGAATGTTGACAAACAAAATGGCTCTTTTAGGTCAATCTCTCTAAATGAGACAACCTTAAACAACACCTAGACTTAGTTCCTTTTGTCTGCACTTGAATGTTTTTGGGCAATATCTACTTTTCTGAACTTGTATCTTTTCCTCAGTTTTGTATGAATTCAGATAGATATTTCTCCAGTGCCTCTGAACATTCAGGTCTTTCTGAGTCTTCAATAACTTCATCGAGTCTTGGTATATTACGAGTCTTGGTGTCTCCGGTAACTTCTTTGAGTCTTGATATATTACGAGTCTTGAGTTCTCTGATTCTTGATTACTCGGTATGTCTGAATCTTGAGTTCTACTGATTCTTTAATTACTCGGTATTTCCCGATTCTTGATTCTTGATATCTTCAAAATCTAAACGATCTATATCTCTTGACTATTCATGGTGTAGATAACTTCTGAACAATCTATCTTTGAAAGCGACTTTCGACTATCAAGATTATCCTGAACATGTCATACTCAGGGGTTTTGGGATCTAATCAAAACTTCTTTATTAAATTCATCTCCCAACAATTAGATTTTTCAAAGATAAAATTATATATCAAATCTTGTGTAGATATGATTAGTTATTCCTCTTTAAAATTATTCAAAAAATTAGATTTTTTCTAGAGCTTTTGTAAAATATAAAAACAATTAGATTTTATTTTTAAAAGATTTTGTATATTAAATATTTATCTAAAAAAAATATGTATTCAAATGTTGGGCAGATATGATTAGCTATAACTCTTTAAAATCCTTCAAACAGCTAAATTTCTCAAAAAAATTTAATAAGAAATAGTTGTCATTCACAATAGAAAAAATTAATTCGCATTTTCGAATTGTGATATCTTTAATAATAAATAAATAAATAAAAATATTAGAATTTATTTTATAACATCAAAATTATTTCAACCCTGCGTAATACGCGGGTATACGAACTAGTATGAATATATATATATATATACGAACTAGTATGAATATATATATGTATTAGAATATAAATATATATATATATATATATATATATAATATATATCCCTAGTCCCATAGTTAGTTAGCATGAATTCTTTGTGTGCAGGGTTTTAAGAAAAAATGATAAAGTGTTGGGGGTAGAAAGAGTTGTTTATTAGTATTTTATGTGATAAAGTGATAAAGTGATGAATAGTTGGGGTAGAAAGTGTTGTTTATTAGTATTTTATGTAATAAAAGTGATAAAGTTGATATTTTCATTTAAGGAAATGTTGATTAAGTATGGGCAAAAAAGGGAAATAGTTGATTAAGTATGAGGACGGATGGAGTATTTATTAAGAAACTTGCTACATAATATAAAATTATTCCACACAAATAACAAATTAATTTATAAGGGTACATATAAAAATGTAGTTCTTATAATGCATAACTAATATAACTATTTAATGTTTGTGCTTAAAAAAAAATATTTAAGGTATTATAAATTGTTGGTCCGGTGCAAACAGAGTTTTACCGTGTATGGGGAATACAATTGTTCATTGTTTTAAAACTTTTTTTTTCTTCTTGAGGTCGGCAGATTGGGAGATAATCACGAAGATGGGGTTGCGAGAAGCACAGATCGCTCTGAGTGAAAGTCTCTTTGAGGCAGTGATCTGAGCTGCTTTGAGATACCTCGGATAATCAGCCCGAGTCTGAGTGTCGAGAGATCTGAGTTGCTTGGATCGGATAACTATCTTCTTGAATCCTCAAATGAGGATTCGGTTTGGTAACTATCTGTTCTACAGCTACTCGATCGTCTTGAAATGGTTGGCCCTTAGATTATACTTTCGTTTAAGCTTTCTTTGAAAACCTTAAGCTTTGAAATAGTGATTAAGTCGTGATTCACTTATGCAACCCGATTGGATTGATTCCAATACGAATATCGGTGAAAAGTATTCTTTCAAAATCAAGTCGATGCAGCGGTTAAGCCGCGGATAAGGAAGCGATAAAGAACACGGCAATTATAGTGGTTCGGAGACTCAAGCTCTCGTCCACTCTGCGATCCTCGGAGAAATTCACTATCAACCGGGCTTTTCGACTACCTCGTAGTTTACTTACTCAACTTCGGCCTGAGGTTTTCTAACTACTCCACGTAGTTTACTTTTCAACCGGACCTTGAGCTTTCGACTACCTCCAGTAGTTTACTTACTCAAACACAAACAAGCTTTGAACTACCCACAGTGGCTTATTAACTTCTCCTCACAGAGTTTTTTACGGCTACTCGGCGTGGTTTACTAACTCTTTATAACTCTTTCTCACCAACAAACACACTCAACTACCTTCTCAAGGGTTTGGGGTTTCTCGGTTGGTTTCAACTAGGATGAGATATCATTTACAATAAAGCACAATCTGAAAGGGTTAGGATATCTCGACTAAGCTTTGGATAATTCTTATCAAGCTAGGCTTAGTATAGTGAGCTCTCTTCAATGTAGAAGCACTTGGGAAATTCTAAGTTTTTCGAGTGCTTTAACTTTTGCAAGAATAAGTATGAGCTCTTGAGTTGCGTATAAATTTCCAGTAACCTTACAATGTAGATGGTCACCCGGTATTTATAGGCATACACCAAGGTCACTCTTGAAAACTATCGTTGGAGAGACAACCGTGAGTTCCCTCTTATGGTGTGTGAAAGCGGCTATATTTAGGGTTTGAAACTCCTAACACGTTTTTAAGCAATAGCCTTTCATGTAGCCGGTCTTCACTTTTTGCGATCTGGAACTTTTGTAAATCGACATCTTTTACGGCGACCTATCCTTTGTCGATGTCGATTTAGTGCGATGTCGTCTTATCTTTTTGACTTTTGTCTCCGGTTAAAGGTAGACATCTTCAGCGGCTCTTTTTGATTTACAAACTCGAGTTATATATAACCTTAACAACACTTGACTTAGTTCCTTTTATGCGCCTTTGAATGTTATGGCAATATCTAACTTTCTAAGGAATCGCGTTTTTTCGATGTGCATCGCCCGGATAGATATATCCGGTGCCTCGGAACATTCGGGTTTATCTTGAGCATTGATTACACCATTTGAGTCATCGATAATTCTTGCGCCGGTATTCTTGATCTTCAATCTTGATCTTGATCTTGCGTCTTGAGTCTTACGAGTCTTGAGTCGCCGTCTCTTGGTGATACTGCTTTGAATCTTCGTCTTTGAGTCTTGATTTTTCGGTATCCTCTTTGAGTCTTGAGAACCTATCTGAACTATATCTGGACTATACATTGCAGATAACATCTGAATATTCTAAAAGCTGAATCGACTCATCTATCAAGATCATTACGAACATGTCATTTTCGGGGTTTTGGGATCTAATCAAAATCATATATCTTTATTAAATTCATCTCCCAACAATTTCCCTTTTTGATGATGCCAAAACCTATCTTGTTACAAGCATATAACCTATACTTAGGTTTGGTTTATCTTATTACAAGATGGTTGTCTCCCAACAATTTCCTACAACAGAAGAATCTCCCAACAATTTGGAGAGTCTCTCGGCGGTATAAATCATTGGCCAATTTCTTGATAATGAATCTCTTTAAGTAGTTCATTACTAAATATAAACAATTTTCCCATATTGAGACAATTTCTCCTTATCAACATCTGATCGGTTCGGAGACATTCATTCGGGCATATCAAAATAAAAGACATGTAAATAAGATAATGAGATATTATCTTTTGAGCATAATGATAAATCTTCATTGATGATTGGTATCCATTCTGATTACAATGAGTTTATCAACAAAATCAAAAAAACAAAATTTAAAGATTACGAGAATCTTGAGTCTTGATCTTGATCTTGATTTGGCTCTTGATCTTCTGCTCTTGATTTGCTTCATTCTCAACTTCATCGGCCCGGGCACCTCGAATTCGAACATTAGAAAAATCTCTTCTTGACTCATTTCTCTCCATAATGATATCGAATTTGTTTCTGTTAAACCAATGAAAGTATCTTGAGCAATTTCTTGAGTAATGGCCTTCTCATTCACCAAGCCATTACCAAGTCTTGGAGGAGGATAGGAATATGGACCGGGGCTACTATCGTACCCTCTCCTTCATCCCAAAGGTTAATCGACTCTGTAGATACTTTGGATAGAAGGTAAGGAGATATTCAATGAAAGCTTCATTACGATCGAGCTTTCCTCTCCACTCCCCACGAGAACATCATAATTGAACCGGAAGGTTCTTTTGACTTCTTCCCCATATCGTTGAGTTTGATAGGCATCCATTTATCAGCGTGGGGCCACTTTAGTGCTTTTGATGCTCTCTTTCCTCTTGCTACTTAAACTTCACGAATTCACTCCTTGACACGCTCTTACGTCTATCTTCTTTACGATCCACGAGGCGCTCGAGACCCAAAGCGGCGACTTTCTTAGCTTGTTTATTTGGAGTGTCTTGCGGAGAATCTCGTGTTGAAGACTTTCTTACGAGGTTGAGACTTCAGATTCTTACATTTTTCTTCATCATCGAGAATCAACTTTCTCTGGATTGGCTTAGAAGCCGCCTTGCGGCTTGCTTCTGGGTTGAACAACGCCCAAAGGCTTTCCTCTTCTTAAGCGGTTTGGCGGCTGGCTTGTTCCAACCTTTGCTCAGCACTTTCAGTTTCTCTCTTGCAACATCAAGCATGGTTTGCTCGAAACTTCGAGTGTAGATAGGCTTCTCTACTGGGCGAACTTCAACTTCCGGTAGCTTTGACTTCTTTTAAGGCTTTTGCTAGATTATACATTTGACATCTTTCGAGCCTTCTTCTCCAAAAGTCGTGCCATGAACTTCACGAGATCTTGACTTCCTTTTTCCTTCTTGGCTTAGTAATTTGGAAGAAGTGCGGAGAGTGTTGTTTCCATGTGATATTGTTCTTTGCTCACCTGGCCGAACTTCTCGCGCTATCGATCTTGTTAGAGTCTTCAACCTCCTTAGATGGTTCTTGGCCCCGAGAAAATTCTTGGATATGAGAGTGCTTCCTTGAACACGGCGGTCATGAGCATTAGCTCATTTCCTCAACGATTTAATTTACTTCATTCCTCATCTTGGATTCATTTGAGCATTAATGACTCCTCGACTTTTTCATTAAACTTTTTTTCCATGGAGGTCATCTGTGAAATTGAGTATTTTGTATTTAATCATTAAGACTTTCCATTTCCTTGATTCGCCAATGTTTCACTTCGACAAGAAATCATCATTGGCTCAATTTCTCAAGTTTCTTGATTCATTTTGACCTTGAGCTTCGACCTTGACTCCCTCCGGAGCCTTTTCATTGACTTTTCTTCCATGGAGGTCATCGATTGTGAAGAAGTGTGTTTTGTATTTGCACAATTCTTGATCAAGAAATAGTTTCCTAAGACTTTCCATCTGTTGATCCCCCATCTCCAGCTTGAGATTAGGGCCAATGTTTCTTTCCTTCCCGAAGCAATCTTAGTCATCATTAGCTCAACCTTCTCAAGTTTCTCCATCAAGGGCTTGAGATCAATCTCGGGCAGTCGATTGAGGATACGCACCTCTTGCGGATGGGGTTTGTCGATCATCTGACCTTGACTTTGTTACGAGCTCAATCTCTTAGAGCCTCGATTGGTTAACCTGGCGGGGGATCGAAAGTAGACAATTCGGGGAATTAAAGATAGGACTTTTCGTTAACTTTGGCATAATTTTTACGAGTAGTACGGAAAGGTACCGAAAAGTTGGCTTTAGCGGTACTTTTCGAGGAATTGACAGTTCCTTTCGGGTTGATCGAATTTTATGCGAAGTTAGAGATTTTCCATCGGAGAAGCTAGCTTCTCCAACATCTGCCACTTGTTGGTCAATCTCCGTCTTGCGACTTTTGTCTCGGGTTGAATCTCTGGGGCATCTTCATCGGTGAGAACCATAATCTTACGCTCTTCGAGGTTTGCTTCATATTTTTGAACTTTGCCTCATCAAAATCGGAGTTTTTCATCTGGGCTTTGTCTTCTACGAACCAATGGGTTTAAAGAATTTTGGACTTAGGGAATGGGGTTGTCTCCCTCATATCCTCCTCCTCTTCCATCTCAAAAATATAAGAAATTTTGGTGGCATTGTGGAATGAGATCAATCACCTTCTTCAAAAACTTTAGTACCTTTCACTCACCGTCCCGAATCAAAAATTTGAGGTTAAACAAATTGGTTGAGGCCTTAATCCATCAATCCCGAAAACATCTTGCAATTTCAAAACTATAAGACTCATGATGCTCTCGCTCACAATATCCATCAAGAATGAACCAAGTTCCTCTTATGCTCCTCAAATTTCCTTGAGTTCTCGCATATCTTACTCGCTCTCTGCCGCGTATACATTGTAGGATCTCTCCATCTATCCGCGAGCTCAAAAACATCATTGATTTTTTGGAATTACATCTCTGATCCCTCTTCGCGTATTTGGAAGCAAATGTAATCTGATTATCTTAGAAGTAGTAGATCTATTTTCGTTATAGATGAATCGATTACCTCTTTTTGCAAACTCTTTGTCGGCAGCGACTAGTTGGGTGAGTTTGCCCGATCGAATCATATCGGGCCTCTCTTACGGCTTTGAGTTGGTTGTGCTTTCAAGTGGGTTTTGGACATTGGGGCTAATCTGAACAAGGTTGGAGCCATTTTATTTGATTGAAGAAATGAAGCTTTAGGGTTTTATTTACGGGCAAGGGGATTTATTTTAAATTTGGGAGCGAAGGGTTTGATAAAGTCATGGCTTATTGGGGTTTATATAGCTTTGAGATCTCTGGGGGAATCGCGTTGGTTAGGTGAAAGTCAGCGGTTGATTAACCTAAAATCGAATTTTATCTGACAAGCTTGATCTCTAAAAATTTCATAAAACATGACCTTGGTCATTAATAGCGAGCATTTTTGATTTATTCTTCCGAATTTAAGCGATATTTCCGGGTGTTTTTATCTAAATGATTCTTGAATTTTACCGGTAGTGCATTGAAAAATTTCCTCCTTCATAAACATTGAGGTCTAACCTTGATAAAATTGAGCTTATTCTTCATGATTTTTTAGATTTCGATTCTATTTCCATTTTATTTACATCATCAATGTTAATTGCGAGAAAAGTTCATGCATCGAAAATCTTGATTAATTTTGGTTATAACAGGTTTGAAAGTTCAAGAAATCTTGATTCATGAAAGGTTTAGTCAAGATATCACTCTTTTATCGATATAAATTTTCTCCATCCTTATGTCCTTTTTCGACATGATCTCGATGAAGTGATGTCGATATCCACATGCTTGCATCGGTGTGCAATCTGGGATTTTGTGAAATAGCAATAGCAATATTATTGTCACAAAATATTGGTATTTCATTGGCCACAACTTTATAATCCCTTAATTGTTATGCGGGCCAAAGAATCGAGTGTTTGACTTCTGCGACCATGTATTGGGGCCCGATAGTATTGGTTCTTTTGAGGTGCATTTCATCGAAAACCAAGATATCGACTTACTTCCAGAAATTGACAAGTTCACGAAGTGGACTTTCTGTCGATCCTGCAACCTCCATGTCGACATCGAGTAACCCGGTTAATTGAGGTTATCATCGATTTGGATACCATAATCCTCATTATTGTGCCCTTAAGATACTTGATTGTCTTTTTGGCGACTTCCATGTGACTAGCCTTAGGATTAACGGTATCTTGCACATATCAACAACAAATGTTATATCGGCCTACTTGCGTAAGATAAGCAATGATCGATGATTATCTATGTCGGTATGGATCAGCGATTTGCCTTGAATCGGGATCCATCTTGTAGTTAGTAATCATGGGAATCTAGCGCATTGCAATTTTGTACACCATATTTGGCAATTAGATCTACGGTGTACTTTGCACGGTTGATGAATATTCCTTCCTTTGATTGTTTCACTTGAAGACCTGAAAAAAATTCATCTCTCCCATCATTGACATCTCAAACTTGCCCCTTCATCGGTGTTGAAAACTTTTCACCACGGTGATGGTTTGGAATCAAAAATGATGTCATCAACATATATCTGAACTAGTAAGATATCTTCCCCATCCTCTATCTGAGCGAGTTCTATCATGATCCCTTTGACAAAACCATGGTCGATAAAAGCCGAGAAAGAGTATCATACCATGCTCACGGGTGCTTGCTTAAGACCATACAAAGCTTTTACGAGCCTTTAAACTTGGTCATTCATTGTTTTTGAAACCGGAAGGTTGTTCCACATAAACCTCTTCTTTAAGCACACCGATTGAAATGCACTTTTCACATCCATTTGATGGTATTTGTGAACTTCATGTGGGCGACATATGCAAGAAACAATCGATGGCTTCTAGTCTTTCAACGGTGCAAAGGTTTCATCATAATCAAACCTTCTTCTTGGGAATAACCTTGTGCAACTAGCCTTGCCTTGTTTTCTTACAATGTTGTTTTTTTTCATCTCTTTTGTTCTTGAAAACCCACTTGGTTCCAATGACATTGTGTCTTTTTCGGTCTATCTACTAGCTCCCATACTTCATTCCTTTAGAATTTATTCAGCTCATCTTGCGCCTTGATAATCCATTGAGAATCTTGTAGAGCTTCACCAATCTCGATGGGAGTTCCTTCTCACGATAGGAAGCGTGCGAGAATAGTGCACTCTCACCATGGAACCTTCTTGTTTTAACACCTTGGTTAGATCACCCCAATCGACTTGTAGGATGACTATCTAACCATTTCCTTCTTGATGTTCCCCCTTCAATAGTATCCTCAACATTTGAAATATTAGGTTCGATTAAATCGATGGCTTCGGGGAACAAGCGAGCGGAGAAAGGAATCATCTTCCTAGGGAAATTCTATTGAGAACATTGTTAGAGACATTTGTTCCCCTTTGGTTGATAGATTCGAGAATTTGCCTCGATTGTGACCACATCTTCATTGGCATCACATACTGAGTGCGGCGGGTGTCTGTTGATTGGTCACCTTTGGGTGTTGGTTTTCTGAGTCTCACCATCGATTTTCATCACGAACTTCTTTATCGAGTGCGAGTCCTCAATCATAGATAGTAGCCGGACTTCTTCTTTTCGAGTTGATTGGATGATTTATCTTTTACATTTTGGGGCTTAATCGGTGATCCTCTTAGTGGGTTCATCTGCATCATGTTCTGTTTCTTACGAACACAAGTAGATTCATCAAAAACAACATGAGGTGTTTCTTCCGCACAATGAGAGTCCTATAGTTGTAAACTCGAAAGCTTTCTTGACTTGAGAATATCTAGAATATTCCTTCATGAACTTTACTATCAAATGTTTTCAACTGATCTTTACCATTATTGTGTATGAAACACTTGCAACCAAAAACGAAAAAAGAAACAAACAAGGCTTCCTTTCATTCCAAAGCTCATAAGGTGTTTTGCCTTGACTTTTTTAGTCGGCATGGATCGATGCGAGAGTAGCATGCGGTGTTGGTGACTTCATTAAAACCTTTTAGGAATGTAAACCCAACAATCATTGTCCTTGCGAACTTCTTTCGAGTCTGTTCTTCTTTTCGGCAACACCGTTTTGTTGAGGGGGTCCTTGCGGTGATGTTTCATGTGAAATTCCATTCTCTGCACAATAATCGGATATGATATGATTTATAAACTTCGGTTCCTTTGTCGGATCGATTTTGACCACACTCAGATTTTTTCTCAATCTTGAGCCTTTTTAGTAACTCTGGCGGCTTTATCGAGTCTCTTTCTTCTTGAGTAAGAATATGACCCAAGTATATCTTGAGTAGTCATCAACTACTACCAAAGTGTATTTCACGCCATTAGTGCTCCACGGGTGTTATAGGACAAAAGAGATCCATATCACGATGGCGGAAGTATTCTTCGTTAGAAACTTCAACTTTGCTTTTAAATGATGCTTTAACTTGTTTTTCCTCTTCATGCGCATCACAAATGTGTTCCTTCTTGAACACTTCATTAGGAAACCCTCTCACAAGAGCTAATCTTGCAAGCTTGTTGGGGTTTTTGAAATTTAGGTGATTCATTCTTTTATGCCATAACCAATTTGGTATCTATGGAACTTTTAGCAACTAAACATGTATCTTTAGGAGTTGAACTCAATCGACCAAGATACACATTCCCTTTTCTTGTACCCGGTCGGTAATACTTTACGTGATGTATCATCTTTCACAAAACATAAGTTCTTAGAGAACTTCAACATTGAAACCCTTATCCGAGAATTGGCTAATTGAAAGCAAGTTATGCTTCAATCCGGATACATATGAAACACCATGGATATGAGGTGAGTCGATTTCCAAAGTTCCATATCCTTGATCATCCTTGGAGTTATCTCCAAAAAGTGATCTATGGGCCTCTTTGTTCAACATAGTCTTTGAGTATCTTCTTGTATCTGTCGTATGTCTTGAACATCCTTTGTCAAGATACCATATATCGGGGAGCTTTTTCATCTCTGCTCATCGATTGCCATGTGATCTTTCATCGACTTAGTGCCCTTGTTTTTCCTCACGAAAAAGCAGATCAATTCTTAGGTACCCGGTTTGTGTAGGGTCCTACAAGGTTAGATGCCTTCGGAATCAATCTTCGACAACTCTAATCACTTTAGAGTGGCTAATTTGTCTTCCATAAACATCAACATATCGTCCACTACTCTGGGTGCCTTAGCGGTTTTACGTATATGTGTGTTAGCTTTAGCATGAACATGTGCCTTTGAATTCTTCTTTGGTTCGGGCCTTACGTTACATTGCTTAGGCTTTTGTGCGGCCGGTCTAAATCTTTGTTGACTCGGGTTGGATAACCTTTACCCTTAGGCAAGTGGGGGTTCGGGTTATGCATCTTTGAAATCTGGGTCTTCGACATCTTTTGAGGACTTGGTCTCTTGAGTTGAGAATGTCTCTATTTGAGTGTTTCTCATCGAGGATTCCTCTAATGGTTGATGTGGAGCCTTTCGGGTTTGCATTCTTAGCTTTGAGGCTTTGAAGTACTTGCACGAAACTTTCAAGTATTGGCCTTTCGAGTTTTCTAGCCTTCACGAGGTTTGGGCTTTCTAACTTGATCATTCGGTTTTCTTTGAGACCATAGGTCCTTTTCCTTGTCTACAACCTTGGGCATTACTTGCCGGTTTGAAGTGTAGGTGCATTTGGTTTTACAAAGATAGTCTTCTTGCTACTTGATCGACATTTAGATGACCTTGTGAGGTTCCCCTGGAATGTATCCCAATCCAGTTTTTATAGTCACGAGATCTCTGGTAACTCTGAATTTCATCTATTACATTAGATGCATTATTCAATAGAGTTAACTTCTTATGTGCACTATCCTCACGATTCTGTAGAGTTTTATGCTTCTCGGAGAGGTCATTGAACTTCGATTACGATTTGAATTTCTTGATTGGATTTCTCTAGCTTTTTCGATTAGGGACATTATCAACTTCTCTTTCTCGAGAGTTGTACTTTGAACATCGAGTTCATCGATAGCTCCATTAATTGAGAAGTGATTTCAATATTGCTAGAGTCTTTCCATTTTAGATTTTTGACTTTTCGGTTCTTATTTTTGCTCTTGAGTTCTATTTACTTGATCCTTGCAAAAGCGACATAGTCCTTCGTGATTCTCAAAAGAATCCATCGGTCAAAATATAATTTTTTTCGATTGGAACTTGAAAACTCTTGTGCTAGTGTAGGAGCAACAACAGAGAAAAAAGAGTTTACCTCCTCAATGGCCATCGAGGCGGATGTGTCATCACTTTCCTTTGTCACGAGAATATCTCATCGAAGAGCTAGATCCCTCGCCAGTTGTTCTTCTTCGCAACCATGGCCTTTTTTGCTAGAGAACTTACGGTCTCTTTTAGCTTGCCTTTCTCTTCTCTCCTTAGCACTCAAATCCGGACAATCATCTTTGGAAGTGACCTTTCTTACGGCAATTATAGCATCTGTTGGTATCATCATCGATCATTTTCTTCTTTGGACTTGGAGTCTTTCCTCTTGGATGAAGATCCTTGACTTTGGTCCTTCTTCTTCTCGATTGATCATCCTCGGGTTTCTTACGGTACTGTGGTTCTGTAATAGCTTTTGTATTTTCCAAATCTACTATTAAGTCTATCAAACCTCCTTGCCATCGATTGCTAGCTTTTCCTCAAGCTCATCGATTTTTGGCATGGGGTTCTCGAACTCTCTAGTTTCTGGGTTTTATCTTTGGCTTTTTAAAAGCCACATTCTTTTCGATGAAGAATCATCTTTCTTTGTCGACCTTTTTGGATTTCTTATCGATTACAAATTCATAGGCCTTATTTCGGAGAGAAGACTTGTTGGTAAGGCATTGAGTTAATATTCTTGGTGTTTTCAATCACCTTTGCATGAATATCCATTTCTTAGAAAGACCTCTAAGAATTTTCAATCAGACTTCTCTTTGTGGATATTTCTTTCCAAGTGCATTTAGATCATTCATGATCTTTAGTGAATCGACTTCCAATTTGTCTATTGATTCACCATCATCCATTTCAAAAGCTGTCAAACTTTCCAATTGCCTTTGAAAGTTTGTTTTCTTTTTATATGATCGTGCCTTGGCATTCTGCAGTAATGTATCCCAAATCTCTTTAGCGGTATTACGGTGAGAGATCATTCCCATCACACCATCATCAATTATCTTTGTATAGTGTGTCTTTTGCAATGTAGTCTAGATTGACTAACTTTCTCTCCTCGAAGTCGGTTGGTCATCGGACTTAGAAGTCTGCTCTAGGATCAATTCTCTCATCTTTTGTTCCTCTGGGTTTTCACTATAGTAAATTGGAATGGTCCTTGAGAGACCACTCTCCACATCACGCTCATGTTTGGAATCTGAGATGAGCTGCATTCTCGATCTCCATAGATCATAGTTCTCCTTTGAGAACATGGGAAGTTTTTAGAAGACATTTTTACGATCTTTTGAAAATAAAAAGTTTAAACAAATAAGATCGATTCGGATAGACCACAAGTATTTTTTGAAAATAAAACTTTTGGTCAACCAACAGTGGTCAAGTTGAACCCTTTGCTCACGATACCGTGTTGTTGGTCGGTGCAAGCGAGTTTTTGCGTGTATGGGGAATACTGCGTGTTGGTGTTTTTAAAACTTTTTTCTTCTTGAGGTCGGCTTGGGTCGGATAATCACGAAGATTAGGTTAGAAGCCTGATTGCTCACGAGTCAAAGTCTCTTTGAGGCGGTGATCACGGTACTTTTCGGATACCTCGGATAATCTCAAGCGGAGTCATGAGTGTCCGAGAGACGAGTTGCTTGGATCGGATAACTATCTTCTTGAATCCTCAAATGAGAGTTCGGTTTGGTAACTATCTGTTCTAGCTTCTTTCGATCGTCTTGAAATAGTTGGCCCTTAGATTATACTTCGTTTTAAGCTTTTTGAAAACCTTCCCTTTATGAAATAGTGATTAAGCGTGATTCACTTATGCAACCGGTGGATTGATTCCAGCTGAATATCGGTGAAAAGTATGCTTTCAAAATCAAGTCGATACAGCGAGTTAAGCCACAGATAAGGAAGCAATAAAGAACACGGCAATTATAGTGGTTGAGAGACTCAAGCTCCTCGTCCACTCTCTCGATCCTCGAGAAATTCACTATCAACCCGAGCTTTCGACTACCTCGTAGTTTACTTACTCAACTTTCGTACGAGTTTTACGACTACTCCCGTGGTTTACTTACTCAACCCGACCTTGAGCTTTACGACTACCTCCGTAGTTTACTTACTCAAACACAAACAAGCTTTCGGACTACCCACTTGTATCTTACTAACTTCTCCTCTCTAGAGTTTTCTGGCTACTCCGCGTAGTTTACTAACTCTTTACAACTCTTTCTCACCAACAAATACCTCCAACTACCTTCTCGAGGGTTTGGGGTTTCTCGGTTGGTTTCCAACTAGGATGAGATATCCTTTACAATAAAGCACAATGCAAAGGGTTAGGATATCTCGACTAAACTTTGGATAATTCTTATCAAGCTAGGCTTAGTATAGTGAGCTCTCTTCAATGTAGAAGCCCTTGGGAAATTCTAAGTTTTTCGAGTGCTTTAACTTTTGCAAGAATAAGTATGAGCTCTTGAGTTGAGTATAAATTTCCCGTAACCTTACAATGTAGAGGGTCACCCGGTATTTATAGGCATACACCAAGGTCACTCTTGAAAACTATCGTTGGAGAGGCAACCGTGAGTTCCCTCTTATGGTGTGTGAAACGGCTATATTTAGGGTTTGAAACTCCCTAACACGTTTTAGGCAATAGCCTTTCATATGGCCGGTCTTCACTTTTTTGCGATCTGGAACTTTTGTAAATCGACATCTTTTTTGACGACACATCCTTTATCGATTGTCGATTTGAATGCGATGTCGTCTTCCTCTTTTTGACTTTTATCTCCAGTTAAAGGTAGACATCTTCAACGGCTCTTTTTGGTTACAAACTCTGAGTTTGATATAACCTTAACAACACTTCTGACTTAGTTCCTTTTGTCTGCCTTTGAATGTTATGGCAATATCTAACTTTCTAAGGAATCGCGTTTTTTCTCGATATTGCATCCTTGGATAGATATATTGATTGCCTCGGAACATTGGGTTTATCTTTGAGCATTCGATTACCTTCTTGAGTCATCGATAATTCGCGTGCGCCGATATTCTTGATCTTCAATCTTGGTCTTGATCTTGCGTCTTGAGTCTTACGAGTCTTGAGGTCTTTGAGTCTCTTGGCGATACTTTTGAATCTTCGTCTTTGAGTCTTGATTTACTCGGTATCTCTTGAGTCTTCAGAACCTATCTGAACTATATCTGTGACTATACGTGCGAGATAACATCTGAATATTCTAAAAGCTGAATCGACTCATCTATCAAGATCATTACGAACACATGTCATACTTCGGGGTTTTGGGATCTAATCAAAATCATATATCTTTATTAAATTCATCTCCCAACATAAATCAAATGTGTACTTACTTAAAATAATTATCATAAAGTGTGATTAAAATATGTTACATATAGATATAAGTGATACTTAAAAAGTCTTTACTTATGTTAAAGTGTTACTTGAAAGTGTTACATTTGTAAAGTGATATCGAATAGGTGTTACTTATTTAAAAGTACTACTAAATAAATGTTACTTATGTAAAAGTGTTATCAAATAAGCGTTATTTATGTAAAAGTGTTACAAAATAAGTGTTGATTATTTAAAATTATTACATAAAATGTTACATAATAGATAAATTAAAAAAAGTGTTACCAAAATATGTTATATAAACTATAAGTGTTACAATAAGATGTTACATAAAATCAATTATGTTGTAGTGTACTATAATAAAATGTGGATTCGAAAGTCAAAAAGTTCATCCAGTATAAGTCACCAAACAAACATTGCCCTAAAAAGAAAAAGAATGGGACATTACCCTCGAAAGAAAAGAATGGGACTAGAAGAGAAACTATAGAATCCTAAATTTAAAAACTTGAATATAAAAAAAGAAAAAGAATTTATTATACCGTCTCTTTTCGGAGGGTAAAAAAAAAAAATCATTATAATGTATAGGTTATATTCCTCCATCCCATGTTTATGTAACTCTTTCCTTTTTTTTTTTTTTTTTTTTTTGTCTCATAATTTATGTAACTTTTCCTATATGTAACTTTTCCTAAAATGGAAATATTCACTTTAACTCACACTCTTCAAACACCCACTTATTTATTATATGTCACTCTCTCATACCCTTAACACTTTATCGCTTTATCACATTTAATAAATATTATTATACTCTTTAATAAAGTCAATTTTCTCTTTCTACCCCCAATAATTTATCACTTTATCACTTTATTACAAAATCTTCATGAACAATAAAAGTTAAATAAATTGTGGGACGGGAGAGTAACTTATACATTTTCACCAAATAATTTGTTATGTGTTTTATTCTGTTAAAATTCATTCACATCCAATAACACAATTGCTAAATCTACACTAATCAGAGGGGATGCTTGACATTTGTGTGTATGTCAGTGTCGCGCACGATTAGTGGGGATGCTTGACATTTGTGTGTATGTCGATTAATGTCTTGGCGTCTTGTAGAGAGAATCTCACTGTCGTCGACTTGAAAAAGAATCTGTGCCTGTCGCGCCACGCGCTCGACAAATAATTTGTTTTTTTAAAAAAAAAAATTTAATTAAATTTTAATGAATTTATAATTTATTAAATATAATTAATCCCACAATAATTAAAATTATTAATTGATACTCCCTCCATCCCATAATAACATACACATTTAATGTTTTCACGTGTTTTTTCAAGCGAATTTTTTAAATAATTTTAATATATAAATTATTTAGTTATAAAATATTAGTTGTTTCATTAATTAGTTTTTTTTTAGTTGTTTAATTAGTTACTTTTTGTATATATTATGCAAAACTTACAAGCTTAGCAGTGAACTGGTGTTCATGGATTAACATCTTGCAGAAAGAATGCATGGTGGGTGAATTAATGAAGTTGATTTTATGGTCCTAATAAATGACAGTATATATGAAAATATTATTTAATTTGATTTTTAAATTATTGGCTTCGGAAAAACTTTTTCAGTAAAGGAAACATATCATAGCTAGGCTATGAAAATCAATATTCACATCAACGTTGATATATATATTAATTGATACTCCCTCCGTCACATAATAACAAACACATTTAATGTTTTCACGTGTTTTTACGAGTGAGTTTTTAAATAATTTTAATATATAAATTATTTAGTTATAAAGTATTAGTTGTTTCATTAATTAGTTACTTGTTATTAGTTCAATTTTTTTAAAAATATTAGTTCAATTATCAATTTAAACATGAAAAAATAAATACACAAATTATATGAAAAAATAAATATACACATTATATGAAAAAAAATATATATATATAAAAATTTCTTTCTTTCTTTCTAGACTCATAAAAAACTATCCTTCTCTTTCTTTGAATAAACTTCTATTTGAATAAAAAAAATTAAAAAAAAATTCTATTTGAATAAAAAATTAAAAAAATGTATAAAATTTATCCTTCTCTTTCTCTTTCTTTCTAGACTCATAATTAGCACGACGTCGCGGTTCATCCTCGTTGTGTAATGTACGGAATAGCTCTATCCTGCTTTCAAAATCTAAATGTATACCATTGACAGAAGAGTCATGTGATTGTTCCCAGTATGCAGATATGAATGGTACTGGATGCTGGTCGGTTGTCATATGCAACTGAAATTACAGTTAAAAAATTATAATTATAATTAACTAAAATTAAGAAATAAAAAAAAATAACATTATTATAGTTTTTTCTTACCAATATCCAATGAGAATTGTCGTGCACGTTCCCCAAGTCCAATTTTGTGGTCGGAAGTCCTCGATACTGATCGGTAATTGCAGGAAGACAAAAAAACCGTCATGTTCACTAAATGCCATTACGAAAATGTTATATGTGGTTGCAACGAGGTATCCATGTTCGGGTAATGAAAACCATTTGTCTGGTGGGACAAATTTTTCGAAGTGCTTAAGTGTTTTTGCAAAATCTGGCATTGTTATGTAACCACGTAAAACGTTTTTGTATAAATCGCTTTATATTCTCAGCTCATTAAGAAGATCGATTCGTACAGTAGGCCATAGGTCCTCGCTTCCATAGATTGCGAGTGAAACAGCTCTAAATCCACAGTTCCCATCTCCAATTACATCATTGTAGGATTGAATATAATTTCTCATGTATGGAGGAAATTGGCCCTCCATCGGAGAATCAATAAACTGTACTGGATAGTTAATATTTGTCTGAAAATTGGGTGGCCTACTTGAACTAAGCCGTCTTATTTGCGATTGGGGGCATCGGGAGGTGGGGGTGGGGGGCCTCTCTGGGGCTTTGAAGATGGAGTTTCTGGCGAGTGGCCCAGATTTTCGGAAAATCTGTTCCGAGTGTCTTCAGAAAAACTCATCGTATATCTTTCTGATGTGCTATGTCTATGATCAGTTTCTGGTGGAATATCCTGTTGCGCATTAGTTGCTGTTACTCTCCCCTTACCCCTTTTTTGAGTAGACTTCTTTATTCCTACACTCTTGCCCAATATCTCCCACCAAGAAGATTCACGATCGTTGTCTTCATTCTTGTGTTTTGATTTTTTATTTTTTTTCAACCTTCGGCGGTGGAAGAATGTATTCCGTTTCATCATCGAATAATTTTCTCCTAGCTTTACTACCACCGTCATCATATGTTTCGGTGGTAGGTACACCAGAAAAATCTATTTCCAATATTGTCCAAAATGAGTCTATACAATTTAAAGGTATTTGCCAGTTGTTTGTTAAGTACCTTGCAAGCTCGCATTGGCACGGAAGACCATGTGTTCTCCTGAGATAGCAACCGCATTTATTGTCACCCAGCTTCCTATTCATTTCTTCCACAATGAGGTCGAACGCCTTATTACTAATATTGCGCACTAGTTCGTCGTAAAATTCTATATGTAGCATATCAGTCCTTGTCTTGTGGCGGCTAAACCTGGATTGCTTTTTGATCTCGCATATTTGCAACTCCATGACCTGGTGAAGCTTTTTGAAGATGATGTCAAAGTGCTTCCTGCCGCCATCCAGGTTTTTTTTCACCCTATGGTGTTCTTGTTCAACCCTACATTAATAATTAAATCAATTGTGTTTAAATGATTAGATTCAATATGTATAGGCCCAATAAATATAGTGATGGTTTCATCGGTAAATTAAATCAAGTGTAATAGTGTAATAATGATGGTTTCATCGGTAAATTTCCAAAATATAATAGGTAACATAAAAAAGTATAAATATTATACGGTTACCTGTTAGTGGTGTAGTTTCCGTAGTGCAGATGTTTATCGAGATGTGCCCCTAAAATTTTCGTTTGATGCGGCCTAAGCCACGTATCTTCGCAATACTCAATTAGCCCCTGAAAACACCTGTATTTTTCATGTACATCATCCCACCTAATTTGCCACTCTTCAGGTGTGCGCGCCTGGACTGCATAATTCCACCAGAATTTAAATGTCTCAGCATATTTTTTGTTAAATCCCTTTTGGAGAAGAGCCCGGTCGTAAACAGCTTGCTCTACGTGGCGTCTGCATAACTGTGCTTGAGAATTTGGAAAAATTACATCCACAGCATTCATCATCGCGTAAGCCCTGTGTAAATAACATGGTACCTTCCGAGTGCCGGGAACACATGTGGACTATATTCGAAGTAAGTTTAATCATGTTTGCATTTTACACGTATTTTTATTTGTAAAACTATATGTATATCTTAATAAAAATTATATTCATTTAATTGCAGGGTAAATTCAGTATTAATGGAGATCCAGTGGATTTCAGAATCGCATTCTTCAAGGTTTGTGCAACATGCGTCAAGGATGGAGAAACCCCCAATTATGTGCTGACGGACAAATAAAAAAGAAACCGTGTTTAGATTGGGGAAAAGACATTTAAATTTCATGTATGTTTTTCTTATTAATCAAGACTGCTTAATATTTTTAGAGTGCATAATATTATTAATTAATACTAAGTAATAAGTTTAATTAATTAATAACAAATTTAATTAAAAAATGAAAAAAAAAAAAAAAAAAAAACGTGCGCGACACGGTGCTCGCCAGTTGCGCGCGTGGCGCTACACAGCGCCTGTCAGTCAACGCCAGCCGCACAACACCCACAAACAATCACACGTCCCCTCTAACTAGTGTAGAGATAGCATAACTCATCCAATAATTAAGTAGTTCATTCATCATTCCAATCTAACCAACATCGAGGTACGAGACAAGTCAAAGATGGAGATGGAATGTGGTTGTTAGCAGGCTGTTGATTGAAGCTAGTCTTTGTTTGTCACAAGGGAAATAAGAGTGGTCAAATCAGATCCATGCAATGCATAAAGAAATCAAAGGCATTAATAGAAAATAATAATAATAATAATAATAATAATATAGAAAAAGTGCAAGTCACGGGATTTCCAAAACGTCAAATCAAGCTCCTTTACATATTGTTCGTCTGATTGAGACGGAATAATATTCCATCAATTTAGAGCAACCGTATTTGCTAAGTTATAACTCCTTTCTTTCTTCCATTTTATTGTCACATCATCATTCTTTTTTTTTAATTATTTTTCATTTAATATTTTATCTTGTGCAAAAAATATTATAATATTTAATATATGTAAAAAGTTTAATATATTAAAATTATTTTATCTATTATCTAAAATTATCAATTAATATATTTTACAATTTAAAATAAATATTTAATAATAACTCATTTCATTAATTAATAAAGATTACTACTATTAATTAAAAGATCTATCCATTTAATTGAGACAACAAATTACATTAATTGAAAATAGAATACAACATATTCAACATTAAGAAAACAATTCAACTAAAATAATTAAAGACTTAACTATTTTGAAACAAAAAATTAACGCATTATATCAATTATTGTTGGATCGAGCCCAAATATGTTCCACTAAGTTGGCGCGAAGTTGGTGATGAACTTGACTGTTACGTAGCTCGGTGTTCCTCCGGAGATAATTCCTAAATTCCGGATTAGCACCTTGTATCGATTATGCGGGCTCATCGCCTTCATCGCAGTTTCAATTTGTAACCATGTCTCCCTCATCTTCGACGATCATATTATGCAAAATAACACATGTTAACATTATGAGCTTCAACTTTTCCCTATACTAATAACGAGCTGGCCCTCTAACAATTGCCCAACGTGCTTGGAGCACACCAAATGCTCGTTCGACATCATTTCTCGCAGATTCTTGTCTTTCCTTAAGTAATCTTCTCTTAGGATCCAATGGTGTAGGAAAAGTCTTAACAAAAGTTGACCATTCCGGATAGATACCATCTGTCAGATAGTAACCCTTATTATACCGCGTTCCATTCACAGTGAAACTAACTTCTGGTGCAGAGCCTTGTAAGACGTTGTTGAATAGAGGGGACTCATTCAACACATTGATATCGTTGCGTGATCCTGCAACTCCAAAAAATGCATGTCATATCCATAGGTCTTGAGACGCGGTTGCTTCAAGAACGATTGTAGGTGACCCATCACCTCTTGTAAATTGGACTTTTCAAGCAACAGGGCAATTTCGCCACACCCAGTGCATGCTAACATGCCTGGAAAGCCATGTCTCAACTCGTGCATATGGAGAAGACGTTGAGTATCATTGTGATCCGGCCTTCTCAAGTAGTGAGCACCAAATACTTCAACAATAGTTTCACAGAACTTGAAAAGACACTTAATAACAGTTGATTTATCCATTCGTAGGTACTCGTCAAGATTGTCAGCAGGAACTCCATAAGCCAATTGACAAATCGTTGTTGTGCACTTCTGTAGTAGTGACAACCCTTGTCTTCTGGCTGCATCGGGCCTTTGTTGAAAAAAAAGAGATCAATTGCTTAGTTCATTCACAATGAGAATGAATAAATCCCTTCGCATGCGAAATTTTCTTCGAAAGATGTGATTTGGATACACCTGACTTGGAGAGAAATAATCATTGAAAAGCCTAACATGTCCCTCTTCACGGTTTCTCTCGATGAATCTTCTGGTTCGTTGATTGTGCACATCGTCTTCCAAATGTTGAAGAATCGTTAACATCATTTGTTCACCAGGTGAACCGGGTTGGTCATCAGATTCATCGGATTGGCTTGAACTCATGGAATATTGAGACATTTTGGAGTAAGGGTTTTTGAGAGGTTATTCTTCAAATGTAGGATGTGAAGAACCTCACAACATAAGACATATATATATATATATATATATATACACACCTATTACCTTGCAACGACTAGTTTGCAACGGCTAGTTTTTAATGAGTTGTTAACAAAATAAGTGTCAATCTAATACATTAATTGAAATTACCTTAATTGAAATAAATTGGAATTACATAAATGATAAGTTAACATAAAAAACATTGAAAAAAATACATTAATAAGATAAAGATAAGACTGATAAATTATTCTATGGATTCTACCAGGCAATGATCTTCGCACACATATGTTGCTGTGTGGCACGCTGCTCATCCGTCCAATTGGAGGTATTTTGATAAACAAATTCCCATTCCTGCATCCGCAATTCACGCTCTTTCAATGCACTCGCCTTTTCAAGCGTTATAACTTCTCTTTTTTTAGAACACTGTAATCCGTAAATTTTTCAAGACACTGGTTGATCTTATCATTTCCCATTGACCCTGATCTAACCTTGAATTTTCCTTTCGCTTTTCTCTTGGCTGTTTTCTGCCCAATCGGACGTGTGTCGTCGTTGTTTAGATCAAAATCCAATCTAGCAGAGTTGTTACCCGTGTCTGAATCGGAGGTTCTTGCTTTCTTTGATGCATCTATGGATTCATTGTATTGTGGAGTAAATATTGGACGGTCCTTTACAATCTTCCATACATGCTCATGATTAAAAGACTTTTTACCATTGCAATTTTGAAATTTTTTTGTGTGTCATACGCATTATGTCTTCGTGGTTGATTCCGCTTCTGTAGACACTAGAAACACTATTATAGCAAGAGTTGAAAAGATTTACCTTTGAACCAATTGTATTAAGTCAGTGTGGCTTTACTTGTTCGAGACGTCGTTTCGGAGCACCAGTGGGGCGATTCTCGTTGTAATAATCTGTGACCCTCTTTCAAAATGCCGATGATTTTTTATCATTGCCGATTATGGGATCATCATTTATAGTGACAAAAGAATTTGCCAGCTGCTCGTCTTCTTCAATTGTCCACTTGTTAGCCGTATGCACTTCACCATCGGCACACTATTGATCTGAATTTTCTAAATCATTCGGGGTTGAAGGTTGAGATAGTTGTGTCTCTGGGACGAAAGTTGGAGTTGCCGGTTCTTTGCCACTCCGACCTCTTGACGATATTTTTGTTGCTCGTGGAGTAGAGAATATTTGAGGTTGAGACTGTCCAAAATGTTGCCCCGATGAGAGTTGCTCGAGTGGTCAACGAAATTTCTATAACCTTGAAAATTTTGAGAATATGAAGGAGTATGGGGAAAATTTCCGTAATTGGGTGGAAATTGAGTGGACGAGCCAAATTGAGAATATTGAAAATTTTGTGGATTCGTAAAAATTTGAGAGAGAGGAATTTCATCCGTCATATTAGGATGATTGAACAAATTCCTACGAAATTCTTTATTATTTTTGTCCATTTGTTATGGAAACAAAAATTTTAAGAACACAAAAATAAGAATGAATTGAGATAGAAAATATAGTAGAGTGAAGAACTAAGAATAAAATTGTAATGGATGAGTGAGAAAGAAAAAATGTGTATGTGATATATTTATAGACAACAAAAAAATAATCATACCATTACAAATAATTAAAATTTGAAAGATGATTTTTTTTTTTTAATGACCGTTCTGATTATAAACGGTAACTTTGGAAAAGTTATAATGAAGTCTGCATTCATTATTCTATCAACAACAATATTTACATACACATACACATTTTTAATTATCATCCTGCTGTTACAATATAATTAAAAAAAAAAGTCAGCAACAATTAAAGTGGCTGATAAAGTGGAGGCCACTTTTCTTACTTTTTTGCAGAGAAAAATAACGTTACTCTGTAGTAACTAAAATAGGAGAGAGAATTTTATAACTTCAACTTGCAATGGTTATAACTTTAATTTGAGGGTTATAACCCTGACTAACTCCACCGTTGTGGAGGCCCTTAGGATGTGTTCGCAAACTCCTAGCGCAGAAAGCATAAGTATTTATTTTTTAAGATTTGAGTAGAATTTATAAACAACCTCTTAATAATGCATGATCAATTTTAATTAAATCATGTATATCTGGATTTGGGACTATGCTGATAACCATTAGTCATTACCCAATTATGGTAATTGATCAATTTTTCCTTCTATTCAAGCTTAATTTTTTTTAAACTAAAATGACTAGTTTTCATTATTACAAACACAAGGAAGGTCAATTAGCTCATCCACAAAAGCCGAAGGGTCTAACCTACTTGTAATTACGAGTCACCTGTGCAAACTCGTGTGCCAAACGATTGGCATCCCTTCTAATTAATGAAATGAACTGTAGTACTAGGTAGATATCGAAGTAAATTCTTGCATGCAAAGACATAATCCCCAAAAATCGAAGTCGAAGTAGAATCATCCGAAGAGTTAATAGCATCCACTACAACTTTGCAATCTCCTTCAATCACAACATCTTCTAAATCAAGTGCCTTCACCCATGAAAGAGCTTCCATAAAACCCATAGCTTCTCCAACATCGACATCAACACAACCTTCCATCGCGATGGTCTTTGCCAAGATGAAAATCCCCGCCTCGTCCCTAATCACCATCCCCACCCCCGTTTGATGAGAATCCGCATGGAAAGCCGCATCTACATTAACCTTCAACTTGCCCGCTTCCAGCTTATGCCAGGCCTTACATTGATTAGTCGGACCAAGATCTCCTCCAGACTGTAATAGGACAGAACCATGATCTTCTAACAAGTTATACGTTTTAGAATAAATAAATTAAATATTTAAAAAAATATATTTTAAAAATACACTTGAATTATAAGATGGTATAAAAAAAATTCAATTTTGAAAAATTGGTTTATTTCGTGCAATATTAAAAAAAAAATCATCCATATTTGAGTTGTGTGAAAATAAAATTGTTTTATAATAAAAAGGGATGAGTTGTGTCTTTCATACAAATGTTAACTTAATCGGATAATGTATTTAATTATTTTTCCATTTGTATATATAAAAAAAATAGCCCATGATCAGTAATAGAGTACTTAAAATTAAAATTAATATACAATTATCTTTTAATATTGCGTCATTATCGTCGGTATTCGACTATTTTACTAAGCAACAATCTCGTTTATATCGGCTCGGATCCACTGTTTCAACATTGTATTCCATCTAATATTCGGCTCGGATCCACTGTTCCAACATTGTATTCCATTTACTGTTCTACACATTAGATGAGTGACACGTGTCCAATTAATTAATCTCTAACAAACTGTCGTGAATAATTTTTTTAACGGAGTCAGCCTACCAAATCTTCCCAGAAGGAAATATATTCACAGAATTTGAAAGCAAATCTTATCAAAAATATATTAGAATTTCAGATATTCAGAAGATAAAGATGGAAATTGTTAAACTCATAAATTCGAAGGAACCAGCTGCTGAAATTCAAGAAATCTCAAATGATCACCAGAACTCTAAAATTCTATTCTTGTATTGGCTCCGGTGATATTTCTGGATCCGCGACGGCGAATTTCTTCGTAATTTCGAGGGAACTCGATATCTATATTTCCTGATGACCTCGTATGTATATATATATATATATATATATGTATACACTTTTGATCACTTTGTCCATTTTTCTTGTTTATTATGCCTTCAAAAGCATCAAATCGACCTCTACATATTCTGTTTGTGTGTTTTAATGGAGTTTCTTAACCAAAACATACTAGCAAATCTGACATAACTGCAAAAAAATGTCTAATTGGGAAAATGGGCTTCAACATATACAATAATAGTAATAATGTGGGGAATTTCAAATTATTAGGGGTGTTAATTAATTAAAATAGTTAGTCTATAGTTTTCAGGTCCGGAAGAAGTAAAAGAAAGATCCTGAAATCTTGATAATCAGTGGGGGTGGGTTTGTATTGTGTACAAGTTATAGTAGTAGTAGGGTGACAGTGATGATAAGATGGTTATCTTCTGAATATTTGGCAAGGTTCTCTCCAAAGTTCTAATATATTTTTGTTAAGATTTGCTTCCAAATTTTGTGAATATATTTCCTTCTTGGAAGATTTGGTAGGCTGACTCCGTAAAAAAATTATTCACGGTAGCTTGTTAGAGATTAATTAATTAGACAATGTCACTCATCTAATGTGTGGAACAATAGATGGAATACAATATTAAAACAGTGGATCCGAGCAGTGTTTATATGGACTTTAGTTTACTTTTTTCTTTTTTTTTTTCTTTCTAAAAAGTTATATTCATATAAATATCCTATTTTAACACGTATTTGAGTTGCAAATGAAGAATGGAGATAAGACAGGAGATTAAATTGTGGATGCACCACTACATTTTATACACTATATTTTATATTGTATTTTTTTAATATACTATTAATTAAAATAAAACAAGTAATTTATTTATACTCAAACGTATAACTTGTGTTTATGAAATAAATTATATTTTCAATGTAAATAAATTTTATATTTAAAAAATATGCACATAATGTTAAAATTGTGTTTCAGAACATTGTTACTGAAGTTGGTTGAACATTCAACATACCATTTTTTTGGCCAAGTCTTGTAGTTGTATGCATTCAGGTGTACCGTGCACTCATAATATTTTTTAAACAGTACAACTTATTGTATTGAAAGATGCAATTTATTTATACTGAAACGTGCAACTATTTTTTCATATTAATAGTTTCACGCAGTCTAAACAAATTGCACGGTGCACTGAATGCACACGAGACCCACTTTTTTTATATTTTACTATTTCTTTCGCTTTTAACATAGTTTAAGAAATATATTTGATGTACTTGAAATTCTTGTTGTCTTTATTAAAGTTTTTAATGGAATGATATTAAATATAAATTATTAATTCAAAGAATATTTATGGGATATATTTTTGTTGGGTAGACTTTGGAAAAGAAGGTGTAGATTTGTCCTAATACTTTTTAATCTTTAAGAATATATAGTATTTATAGTTTAACAATAAAAATATGATTATAAATAAACTAAATGAATCAAATTAAATAATTATTTGAAATGTTTAATCTGAAAGAAGATTGTTCATGTAACATATATATTTCTTTATAATGTAATGTCAAATATTTTATTTGCTTTTTAAAAAAAATTTCCCAACCAAAATCAAGGTTGAGGAAGATTTTTTTGGTTAAGTATAGTTTATTTTGTTATTTTTTATAGGGTTGAATAGACATTTTTTTTAAAAAAGTTTAAAACTCTCTTTTCAGTAATTAAAGATCGTATTGTGATGATGATAGGTTGGACACATCTTTATTATTAGTAAAATAAAATTGAAAATGTAATAAAATACTAATTAATAGGATTTATAAAAAAAAAAAAAAAAACTTTGGAACATTAATCGATATCCAACTTATTGGGATCGTTGTATAATTTGGCTTTTTTTTAATTAATAGATAAGTAATGTATTGTATTTATATTATTTCGCAATAAAATATTATGCGTCGCTTTGTGACAAGATGGGGATGATTTACTTGGAGATAATTTTAATATTTTCTATAAATGAAATTCTTTAAAAATATAGATATGTTCTTCAAGTCTAATTTTATTAAAGTTTTCAATCGAAATGATAAATTTTTTAAATGAAATAAAAGATGTCTTGATTTTAATAAATGTATAACAGTCTAACAGTAAAGTTCGAAGGCTTTTGATGCCCATTTAATGATCTCCCATAAGGGTGGGCCCAAATTAAGTTTGGGAATTGAGACATTATAATGGAATGGGTCATCCATTATGGCCCTAAATTTGGGAATTGGGACAAAATTTAAACCAAGTTGTGTGTTAAATCATTTTTGATCTTATGAGTAAAAGCGGTTAAGAGCAAGTAAATACACGATGTGAAAAGATTTTTTTTTTTATAGTGGTTCTGGACGAAAAACCCCGATCCCTGAACGCCCACTCTTCCCTATCACAGGGCACCAACTTAACCAGGAACGGACTTAGTTTATTGTGTTAGTCCAACACAAGAAGACAACCTGCAATTAAGAATGTTTATAAAGTTCCCTGAGAAGAAACCGCCTCTTCAATCAGGCCCTCAGCTTCGATCTATTCAATCAACAAAGCTTCCGGAACTAGAAACCCTGAGAATCACGAATCTTGCTAAAAAACAAACTTAACCTTTAACTTTTTTTTTGGGTTTGGGTAAAGATTTGTTGTTGTTCAATTTGGAAATCTATCCTAGTGTTTATGTAGCAGGTATAATTAAAAATTAAAAGGATGAGATTTATATGCTAAGAACTAATGGGATGAACACTTATAAAATAAACTTGAATATTGTGTTCTTCGTGGGTGAAAATTTGCTTATGACTTGAGCTTGATGATAATTTGAGAAATAATATAATTTGTCTTCACTTTGAAAGAAAAGTGTAATCCCATATTTATAGACCTAGTTTAAAATAAAAAGATTATAAATAAACTTGAATCAAATTAAATAAATTTGAATTTCGGACTATTTTTGGTAGGTTGCGAGGATTGATTTGACGCGTGCGTGAGGCGCATGGCGAAAAGCGTGTATATTTGTCCTTTATAGCCGGAAACTAGTTTTGACTTTGCGGTTTTATAAGATGCCCGAATCCGCATTAAATCAGGCGCAAATTTTTATAGTGGTTCGTGTCTCGTTCTCATTGGTTAACAAGTACACTTTTCGTTTGTTTGTTCTACCAACTAAAGTTGGCATTCTTAGAGTTTGTTCCGATCAGAAACGTATGATCCGGTGTAACAAACTTAACCTAACTTTTTGGGTTTGGGTAAAGATTTGTTGTTGACGAAATCTATCATAGTGTTTAAAATTTAGAGGATCGATTTATATCTTAGAACCAATGGGATGAACACTTATAAAATAAACTTGAATATTGTGTTCAAGTTGTCTTTGATAATTTCCGTGTCTTCACTTGAAGAAGCAATCCATATTTATAGACCTCGGATCTTAGGATTTGAATTTCGGGACTATTTGATCTTCTTGGATTGAGTCATCGATCATGGCGGCGTGTATCTTGAACTTGATCATTATCGACTGTCTTCGTTCTCGTTGGTCATCGGTGTTTGTTCTACCAACTAAAGTTGGCATTCTTCTTGATACGATGAAATGCGTATGGCGGTGTAACATCGGTTGACGACGGTGTGACTTGTCTTGACCTCATCTGATGGTCTTACGGTGCAAGATCTTGACCTCATGTAGGTCTTACGGTCTTGGTCTTGATCTTTGACCTCATCTTGGACGAACTATGCATATTGAGTTCCCCCTCAATATATGACCTATCATTTACATCAGTTGTCTATACATTTCATTTGGTCATTCTATCATCGATACTAAGTCATCAATATGTGACCTATCATTACATCGGTTGTTAATTTAAAATTTGTCATGATACTGGTCCTATTTATTAAATTTTTTTGGAACTTCCATCAAACTTAATACAAATTTCCCAACATATTTAATAAAAGTTTTGCTTGGATTTCCATGGAGGATTCGTGAATTGAAATTTCAAAGCCAAGAGGTCTTTAATTCACTTGCTTACAATTAAAGTAGCAAGAAAAGTGTTTGTCATAAATATAGATGCGACAAAGATAAAGAAAGTGATTATATTCAATTTAGCATATTCAGTAAAAGGTATCGGAGTGTATGAAACACGTATTAAATAGTACCAAAGATATCTCAAATGGTATTTTCTTAGATAGTAATAGTATACATTTCTATAACTTTATTCTATTTTTATGTTTATTTATCAGATTCCTTTTATTTATAATATAATATAATTTATGTTACATGAAAATTTTAATTTCAATTGTCGAATTTATGATCCTGAAATTTTCTTACAGTCTACGTCTTTCTTCATCCACTAATTTTCTTTGCACAGATACATTATATTAAATATATACTACATAATTTGTAATTTAAAATAAAAAATAAATAAAAATATACACATATAATATTAAAAAATAAATCACGTCTATATATTAAATTAATCAAACTAATTAAAAAAAATAGGAGTGATCCCAAGTCTATACAATCAATTAGTCATTAATGATGTAAGGCGCGACCTAACACTCATTCACAATATAGTTTTTTTTTTCATTTTTGAGAAAAAAATAGGAGTTGTTCTCATATGCAATTGGTGCACCGTGGGCTACATAGCGTATTTTAAAAATGTACAAATATCACTCTGAAATATTCAACTTGTATTCGTAAAATAAATTACATGTTTCAATTTAACAAGTTATATATTTCAATATAATAAATTATAAATTTATAAAATACACTATAAAATGCATAATCCATCTTGTGCATATAAAACCTAACAAAAAAAGTTGGGCTTCTTATTTTATTGCTTGGGGCTTTTAAATCTGGTACTGGTTAGTATTGGGCCGAGTACATGTTCGGCCCAAAGTGAATAAATTTGGGGACGCATCTCGGTCATCCACCTGGTCCCGATCCAACGGCTATCATGCGCGATTCTCTGTCACTCTAACGTAATTCTGGTGGTGTTGCATTATATCACGAATAATCAGAAGGGAGGAGGTGGTCGTTGAGTGAGGTAATTCCTCGTGTTTTCGTCTTCTTCGTTACAATTATATTCACGAATATTACCTCACTATATTCATGGATTTGCAGATATCGATTATTCCATATCATGCAACCAACTGGAATTGAATCCTATCTTGAGAGTTAACGTGAGTTTCTTACTATAAATCTCCATCCCAATTACCTATCCACCTGTTATTTATATCTCCAATTCATCAGGTATTCATGAATCGGGAGTCTCATCCATGGACGAGAAGAGTTCTTAGTTATTTAGTATTAATTTTTGTGTGTTAAGTTATTTCCAGCAACTAGTACTTTTACTACTTAGAGGTGATACTGTTGAACCTTGCGAGTATTACTGTTGAGCATTGCTAGTATTACTCTGTTTTCTTGGCAATAGTAAGTGAGGGACATTACAAGTGGTATCTAGAGTCAATTCGTTGTCCACTCTGGTGTGATGGCAGAAGGCACGCGTATGGAGAATCTATTTGAGATGATTAAGAAACACGATGAAGTGTTTCTGGAGAATGATGAACGAATGAAAGCTTTGGAACAAAAAATTGTGAAACTAGAAGATATATTGATCGGAGTAGGCCAGAACGTGAAGAATATTAGCCAAAACATGGAGTATTTAATGCAAAAGGCTACGACTGCAGATCAAGGCACTTCGAGTACAAACAAAGAAGATAATGGAACCGGGAAGGGCCGTAATGAGTTCTACACCCCACCACACATGAGAAATCAGAATCATGGGCAGGTAAACAAGCAAAATAACAATCATACTGTTAGACTCAAGTTTCCTGAATTTAATGGTGAAAATCCCTCGAGTTGGATTAGGAAAGCCAATCGATTCTTCCAGATTATGCCTATGAATGAAGTAGCTAAGGTTTATCATTCTAGATACTAGCCTTTGCCCGTGCATTGTTGTAATTTTAGTAATTAGTAAAAATATTGTAAATTGTATTTTCTGCAATATTTTTTTTCTCGTTGTTTAATAATGAAAGAGATAATATTTGTATACATATATGGGTAGTCTATTTTATTTCATATATAAATGAGATATGTATTGCAAGTTCTGAGAAAATGAGATATCATATTTTATTACCTAAAGCTCGAATAACTAAACTTTATGTGCCCATATTGAAGCACTTAGGGGAATCAAATACAAATGACACTGGAAAACAGTAAACTCGCAAGTCTGGTAGGTTTGTCAACCCAACTGAATCATATTTATTCATTGAAGAGAAGACAATTACAATGCATTTGAAGTGGAAGATGGATCCTCATTTTAAACAACTCAATTCATCTGTAAAAATAAACACCTCTCTCTTATTTTATTTTTTTTGCCATCATTCAACTATGTATTCGCCCAACCATTTGCCCATTCTTTCTGATGTTTGTGCTACCTGCAAATCGAGAGAGAGAGAGATCCATATCAAGATAATTAATCACATGCTTACCTCCTCGTTTGAGTTTGTTTTCCACACAATTAACTAAAATTTATCTTCAAAAGCATTACTTATGTCCAAATAGGTGTAACAACCATGACATAACCAAGGAAAATCCGTGGTAACAGTTTATCAAACGTCCGATATCCCAAAAACTTTAAACTGTTTGTAAACGAAAACAGGTTTCTCATATCTTCTTCCACTCTTCCCTTAGTGCAACAAAGCCCAAATGAAATATTAACAAATGAAATACACACGGCATATGCATCACATTTATAATACCACCAATGTATTGATCTAGATTCATATTAAATCAAATTAATGTAGACCCTTACTCCAACAACACAAATGAAAATAGAAGAATGTATGAAATCAATTATTTGGTCAAAGTAAATCAGAAAAACCCACTCAACAGCTAATGTAAATCTTAACATGAAATTCATATGGAATACCTCCCAAAATAAAAGATAAAAGGTTGAATAATATTTATTTTCTGATAGTTCTCGAGATGAAAAAGAAACTTCATTTTGTGTCACCAATATATTTCAGACACTCTGTTTCCGTAGAATCAATATTTTCCTCTGTACGTAAAGGTAATCAGAATAGACATATGAATAAACTTAAAGGTGTAGTATGCCATGTTTTTCCTCACTTAGTAGACCTCATGATATAAGCCAAGTAAAAACCTATGCATTCATAAAAATAACAGATATTACCAACATTTAAATTAATACCATCGGGGTGAGTAGGATCTTCACGCAAAATGCTAGCGGGCTCGTCTATGTATTATATTAAAATTAAGGACTCAACATGATTTTCGACCTCAGGATTTGAGACAGAGAATTCTTGAAACTGACGAAGCTTGAAATAGGATCCACATATTTGGACCCCAAGAATTCTTTTTCATGCTCCTCAAGTAGTTTGCCAACATTAGTAAAAAAATTCTCACCCTGTGCAGAAGAACAGTTGATAAGAACATAAATTAGATACATTAAATAATATTTTCAAGTATATTATACAAAACTGAAGTCATGAATTGATGGTAATTCTAATAACATTTGTCAAACCTATATCATAAGCAATAGTTTAACTTTCTTCCAAGATGTATTTTCAAACAATTATTCAACTCCGACAATATACAGATGAGCAAACTAATGAGAATCATTCCAATGGTAGGTTTGAATTTAGGAAATCAGTTTTGTGGAGGTCTCATACCAAAGGAAATAAATTGACAGCACTAATTATCAGCAAAAAAAAAAAACAAATTTGTGATCACTTACCTGAAAGCCTTCAGGAGCTGCAGGAACCAGAGTTGAAGCAGAGTGAGAGAAGAGAAAGGGTTCCTGCGTTATAAAAACTTAATCTGAAAATAATGAATAAATACAATTAAAGGATTAATTGCTAATTTTTGGGATGAAGCATTCCCTCAAATTGACATGTGGTAGAAGAGTCTTACCTTAAATTGACTCATGCCAAAAGCATAATAGCTTCAAATTGAGGCATGGCAAAAGTAGGAGAGTCACGCCCCCTTATATAGTATAAGATTGACCGAAGCATAAGCAGCAACTGTCATGGAGACAACAAACTGAAGTGCTCCCACTGAAGCCACAATAATTTAATCAATATGGCTGATAATGTTCATCAATATAAGAAAATCTGATGGGGGAAAAATGAATTAACCCAAGAAAATATCATGAACCTTCAAGTCATGAATAATACGTAAAATGTTTGCAAGGGAGACAATAATCTATTAGCAAAACTAACAGGAACTATAATTTATTTTAAATTTGACAACAGCGTAAGATAAAAACATCCAATGTGGCAATCTGCATGGCCTCCGCAGATCTATTTGGACTCATAACTGACGTTTTTATTGAAAAATTAATCACCAAGAGGCAATTTGGTGTATATCTTCTATCTGTATCACATAAAATGGGTAATTGAAATCCAAATCAGATTTGCACGGATCAAGGAGCATTGGGTCAGTCATTCATTCTACCTGGCAGAAAAATAATGGGAACAATTAAACAGTCACAAAATTGATTACATTTACCTGTATATAGAAACGAAATTTATTCGTCTTGGAAAAAAAAAATCAGCGCCACTTTCTTGTTTCTTCACCCAATTTGCGATCAAGCTTCATTAATAAAACCATGTTTTTCAATATCATCACTGGTAGGCTAATTTTGTAAATCCGAGCATCTGCAAATGCATTAGAAATCGACTCCTTTTTAATTGAGAATCATCTCAATTAAGCTTTAAAGTGTAAATCAGCTTAGCAATAAAGTAAGACTAAAGAGTTTTCAATATCTTTTCCTATCTTTTTCACCGCCATACCAAGCACTGTCCATCTTCAATTTCTTACCTGGATAATATAGTATATGAAATATGAACTTGCAAACACACTCTCCAATTCAATTCAACTCAACAAATTTCTAAAGAATTAAAGAATGTTCTAGTAATCCCACAACATTCTCACATCTTTATAACAGTGCCTATATAAAAATACCAGAAAAGAGAAAAATTAGGGTTTAAAAAAATTGAAACCAGATCGACGCGGCCTTCGAGTTCTTTGTGGTTTAGAAGCTTTTTTCGGTAGTCCGCAATCGCTGATTTGCGGTGGCCAACATCTTCGCTCCCGGTAGCTTCTTTTTCGATCTTTCTTTTTTTTCCGCAAACACTGAACAACTGGAACGAAAATATGCAGAGAAAAAAAGAACGTTTGGAGTGAAAATAATTGCGGTAGACGGTAGACCAGAGGTTTTTTAACCATGTCAATATATTTTTGGATACTTTTTCTGTGTGAGACTGAGATGTAAAAAATAGAAACGGCACAGAACGTCTTTTTTTACAATTAATACAACAATTAATAATCAGGCAAAGTAAAAGTTGGAGCGGTGAATTTACGTTAAAAGATTAAAATCATAATTTTGGGATCATTTCATTTTTTTTTAATAATTTGGAAGAATGTTAGGGTGTCACTTGTCTTAAGGTAAAGTTGTTACTTGTTGCAAGCATGTGAAGTGTTTTCTCCTTTTATATAATAAGATTATATGATAGAAGTTGTAGGCATCTGGTATATGGAATATGTAGAAGGGAAAGAGGGCATTGAATGGAATGAATTCTGTGAAATGATTATGCAGAGATTTGTTAGGCAGGGAAAAGAGGATGTGGTGATAGAATTCACAAAACTACACCAGTCCAGTGATGTGGAATCTTATCAAGAGAAATTTGATGAGATTAAATCTCTTGTCAAAGTGAAGAATCCCAACTTAAGTGAAGAATTTTTGGTATCTTGTTTCCTCAGAGGCCTGAAGGATGAACTAAAGATACATGTGCAACTATTCAAGCCAACTGAATTAACTCAAGCTATTAATACTGCAAAAATGCTTGAGTCTACACTGGAAATCTGGGGCAAGAAGAACAAATTTGTGGGAAATAAACCCCAGTACAACAACTACAACAAGCAAGCAAATAATAGTTCCCAACCAAAGAAAGAAGAGAAGAAGGATACTGCTAAAACAATCCACCATATAAGAGAATCACAGATGCTCAATATCAGAAAAGGAAGGCATTGGGCTTGTCCTTCCATTGTGATGAGAAGTATACTTATGGTCACATATGCAAGAACAAACAATTCAACTTGATCATAGTGGAAGGGAAAGATGAAGAAGATGAGTCCAATGGCAAGGATGAAGAAACAGAAGTGATACAAGATGGAATTTTCATAAATGTTTTGATGGGAAATAGGGTTAAAACCACTTGAAGGTGAAGGGAAGGATTGGAAAGAAGCAGTTGAATATCCTTATTGATAGTGGGAGTACTAGCAGCTTTATAGATGCTAGTACAACTAATGACTTGAATTGTGTAATGGAAGAGGTCACACCTTGGGTTATAACAGTGGCAGATGGGGGAAAAACTACCAGCAGGTTCAAATGCACACAATTCAAATAGTCCATGCTAGATGAGCTTTTCTGTGCTAATCTGAGGGTGTTACAATTAGGGGGCTGTGAGATATTATGAGCAAATTGGATGTGGGAGCACAGTCCCATCACATTCAATCTCAGAAACAACAACATCACTATTTGGAAAGAAAACAAGGAAGTTATTTTGGAGGGAGACAACTCCAATCAAGAAGTGAGGATCATTACTGCTAAGGGCCTAGACAATTTTTTACACAAAGCAACACATGGGGTCTTAGTACAACTATTCAGTGTCAACTTGGAGGAACAACAAGAGGAAGAAATGGATACTTATATATCTCTTATTCTATCACAATTCAAGAAGGTGTTTGAGGAACCCAAGGGTCTGTCCCCCAAAAGAAGAATAGAGCATGAGATCATGCTCAAACCTGGCACTCAACCCATTTTCCAGAGAGCTTACAGGTACTCACATGCTTTGAAGAATGAGATAAAGAAGATGGTCAAAGACATGATGAATCAAGATCTTATTCAAGTAAGCTCTAGTCCTTTTGCTAGTCCTACCATTCTTGTTAAAAAGAAGGACCAGTCATGGAGATTTTGTGTTGATTACAGAAAACTTAATGAGCACACCATTAAGAATAAGTATCCCATGCCTGTAATAGAAGATTTGCTTTCTGAATTACATGGAGCAAGAGTCTTTTCAAAAATTGATCTTAGGCAAGGGTATTTCCAGATAATGCTTAAAGAGGAGGATAGGCATAAGTCTGCTTTCATTACTCATTGTGGCCTATTTGAGTTCAAAGTCATGCCATTTGGGCTTACTAATGCACCAGCTACATTTCAAAACATGATGAATGAAGTTTTTGAAGAACTAATAAGGAAGTGTGTGCTAGTGTTTTTTTATGACATTCTCATCTATAGCGCTGATGAGAAGGCTAATGTTGAGCGTGATGAAGATATTAGAAAAACACCAGCTATTTGCTAAAATGAGCAAATGTTCTTTTTGAGTCAAACAAGTGGAGTATTTGGGTCACATAATTTCTAAAGATGGGGTGAAAATTGACCCTGGAAATATCAAAAGTATGGTTGAATGGCCCCAGCCTAAGAATCTTAAATCATTGAGAGGGTTTTTGGGACTCACTGGGTACTACAGAAGGTTTATTAAGGGATATGGTTTGGTAGCGGACCCTTACTCAGTTACTCAAAAAGGATGGGTTCAAATGGAATTCAGAAGCTAGGGAAGCATTTGAGAAACTTAAAAATTGATGGTGGAAGCACCTGTGCTAGCAATGCCTGATTTCTCACATTCATTCATTCAGAGCAGATGCTTGTGCAAATGGAATTGGAGTTGTGTTGATGCAAAAGGGGCAACCAATTGCATTTTTTAGTCAAAGCTTGTGTCCCAGGAATCAAACCTTATCCACTTATGAGAAGGAATTATTAGTTATCATGTCAGTTGTATCTAAGTGGAGCCATTATTTGAATGGGAGTCAATTTGTAATAAGGACAGATCATGCTAGCCTCAAGCATCTCAAAGAACAGAGATTGAGCAACATATTACAACAGAAGTGGCTTATTAAACTCATGGGGCACAATTACTCCATAGAGTATAAGAAGGGAAAGGAAAACAAAGTTGCTGATGTTTTATATGTTTGGGTTATACTTAAAAGTATGTTTTTTACTTTGTATAACCAAACTGAATTTCTTATTTGTTTACTAAAATAAATTATTTATCATTGTTGCACTAAATATTAATGAATGTTATATATATTTATTGCAAACTTGTTCGATAAGAAAGTACGTATCACGTTGAAGTTAATTTGGTGATACAGATCACAGAAGATCAAATTAACAGTCCCTCGTGATTAAGTACAAATTCACAACCCAGATGGAAAATGAACAATCCATCATGAAAGGTTGAAGTGTAAGGCTCAGATTGGCTTGTCTTGACCAAGAGATTACACTAGTGCATTATGATGCGCTGAATAGGACCTACAGGAGGATAAATTATTCGGTACTGAATATACAAGAATTAGACCTCAGTGGTTCGTTGTTTCTTAATCTTCATTCCTTAAATAGGATCTTGTGAAATTAATAACTATTGCTTTAACTTATGATGGGAAGAGAATTAATGTGATTCGATATCTTGTATCTTTGACAATATTATTAGTTACACGACGATTGCTAAGATTTAATACGGAGAATCGTGTGCAAGCACGTCTTGCTTGATTTGTCCCCGTGGTGGGCTCAGAATCTTTATCATACCAAATCTTGCAAGTGGAAATTTATTTCCGGTATGGATAATAATGTTGAGGTGTCTTTACCCCAAGGACAAAGATATTAATTAATATAAAGTCTGTTCAGTGGCTTAATTAATTAATGGACTAAGATAATCTTAAATACGGGAAATAATGATCGGGAGCCATATTATTGTGAAGTCGTAATGTGGGTTAAGATGGATAGTTCAATATTAATTTTATAGTGGAATAAATTAATATTAATGGGCTTGAATAATATTTTGGCTAAATATTAAAGTTTCATAGCCCATTGGAGGTCCAATCTTAATTCTCCTAAAGACCCCTCAAATAGCCCAAATTAAAGTCCAATTAATGAAAAGGAGAAGAAAATATTTTGCCTATTTTTCCATGATAATTTTCGAAAAATTGGGTAGGAGAGAGAAAAAGATTTTTTCTTGATTTTCTTGGAAAGATCTTATGGAATAAGTATTCTTGAGATACAAGTTTATCCCATAAATTCAAGAAAGGAAAAAGATCTTATTTTCTTCCTACTTGTATGAAATTTTCAAAAATTAAGGAGCAAGAAAGGAGGAGAAGATTTTGTTGGGAGATATTTTGGGAAATAGAATATATTGGATATATTCTAGATTGTATCTTGAGGAAGAAACAAGGAAATTTCTCAATGCCCAACTTAACCAAAATTTTCGCCCCCCCTTGTACTATAAATAGGAGATGAATTTTTCATCCCCAATGCAATTTCATGTGTTGGAAAAATTAGAAATCCACAAAGGTGGTGACAAATATTTTTATTTTATCCTTTAATTAAAATCGTCATTGAGAATCCTTCCACCGGATTACGTTTGTGGACGTGAGATATATTTGAGAAGGCACTTTGGGTTGATCCATCGTCTCAACGGTTGTCTCTACAAGAGGTATGTAATCTCGTAACTCCTAGATTCCGCATGCTTAGGATTTACGTGGATTATGTGTACGCGTGTTGCTTATTTATTTGAATAATTATTATGTTGAATTGATTTAGGATTAATTCATGTTAGTAATTAATTGATTAATTTAAATATGTATTTAAATTCATCTCGAATAGATCCGGACACCCCTTATTTCCCAACAACTGGTATCAGAGCCTCGATTTCGAGCTCTGCATTTAAATTGTTATTTAAATTATGTTGGCCATTAAATTTTATTGAAAATTGGATAGTAGAATTGTTAGATTTGTTTTGCAGGTATCCAATTGTCATGGTATTTAATGTGTTTTAATTCATGCGTATGTTTTGGTTTTAATTCGACTCGTTCGAATTTGTTTTTCTCGTGAGAAAATCCACGAGTAGATTAGGCTATTTGATTTGTTAAATGTAATAGACTAGTCTAGATTTATATTTATTTATTTTCGTGTTAAATAAATTATAAACTAATCGAAGACGAAGACGGAGACGAGAAATTAAAACGGATCCGGAACGGTGCACGCGCGACGCGGACGTCGCCAGGCCCACAAGGGCACGATGCAAGGCGTCGGGCGGGATCGGCCCTGAGCAGCGATAAGTAGCGGGCGCTTTCGTTGGGCGCTGATAGCGGCACGGGCGCGCCGAGATCGAGTGGTATTGCTTTCGGACCGAGGGGGCGAGGAGGCCGAGGATGGTGAAGTCTTGGCGTCTTGGCGTTGGGCTGCCGAGGCTGCCGAGGACCGTGCAGGTGATGCGCGCTGCGCCTAGGCACACGGACGCGGTCGCTCGGCCAAGTGGCAGGCCGGATGCGGGCGTGCATCCCAGCTACGAGCTGCTTGGCATGGCGTTTTGAGACTGAGTTTTTTTTCGAGACGAACGAGTGGGATAAATTCAAGATGGGGTTTTTTCAAAATCAAGCCAAGGAAAATCAAACCATGACAGTTGGATCATTTGTGCCCAATATGTTTATTTTTTGCTTTGCTTGATTTATTGTTGTATTTTCTTGTGCTTTATTTAATTTGTTTAAATGTGTTTGCATGAGAGTTGCCCAACGAAAAATCTCAAATTCAAAAATTACTAAGTATGTTTTAAATAATTAATTCGTTTTTTGGATCGAATTAATTTTGACCTCCATGATTTATTTATTTGTGAAATCTTTTGGAGAAATTCCCCTAAGGGACGGCCAAAAGAAAGCTTTCACATGAATAAATTCTCAAAAGGAAACCATTATAGGAACTGGGAAGGTCAACTACTAGAAAATCTAACAGCCTAGTTGCCCTAACTTCGTTATTCAGTGTAGAGACCAGCTCGACGGCCAGTCGGATCATCCCGGTGGGCCTTACAGTAGCGTCACCAAACCCCTTCACGACGTGGTCGCATGGGGTGATAAATGCATCATAATCCCCGAGCTGATCTAGGGTCTTCTTGAAGAGGATGTTGCAGAAGACACCCCCATCGACCAGAAGTCGGCACACCGTAGTTCCCATGATATTGGCCCGAATCACCAGGGGATCGACATTGGGATAGACCACCCCAGCCTTGTCCTTTTCTCCGAACTCGATTGTGCTGGATTCTTCCCCCAAGGCGAGGACAGGAAACACCATCTTCCTGGCATTCTCTATCTCACTTATCTCGGCCTTCATCTTCCGCTTGGAGGAGGAGCTGGAGGCTAGCCCCCGACTGTCCCTAGGGGAGAGAGGGTATGTATCACGCGATCTCCCGCATTCTCAAGCATGAGCGGGATAGGTCGCTCCCCCTGCCCCAATCCCTGGTTGTCATTCTTATGGGCGCGATCTCCTTATTGGCAACCTCTCGGAGCCTGGTCGCCATTCTTTTGAGGTCGCTTGACGAATTCGTCAAGCAGTCCATCTTCATACAATCTCCAGAGCTGGGGCAACAGATCCTTACACTCACTAGTATAGTGCCCGGCCTGCTCGTGAAAGTGGCAATACCTGTTTGGGTTCAATTTGCCCTTATTCTTTACCGGGCGGGGCGGGAGAAGCACTTCCTGTTCTCGGATCTGGGTGAAGATGTGTACGGGGGTCATGCCCAGTGCGTCCATCAACTTCACCGAAATGCTCTCTTCAAAAGGCTTGAAACTTCCAAGAGGCTTGTACTGTGAGGCGGCCTTCTTGGAACTTTTCTTGGGTTTCGTGACCTCCTTAGCCTCGGAGAGTCGGGATTCTAGGAGCTCCGCTGTATGTATCAAGTTGCTAGCCCACCTCTGGAAGTCGGCGTAACTAGTCGGGTATTCAGCTGTCATGCTCTGCCACAGTTTGGTCCCCTTCTTGAGGCCGGAGACATCCCCTAGCAGTTTCGCTTCATCACCAATGGGGTCTCCTTCCAAGATCAGCTTATCGATCCTTTCAATATATGACCGATCAGATTTTTTATCCCCCTGCTGGGTGTTCATCAAACGTTGCCTGGTCGCAAGCCGGGGCGCCAGGGCAGTAAAATGCGTCAGGAATAGGCGAGCGAGCTGCTCGAAAGTGTCCACCGACAAGGGCTGCAGGGAGGTAAACCACTGGTGAGCCTGATCGCTCAGGGTCAGAGAAAAGAACAGATATTTGGTCGCATCAGTAGCGCCCATAGAGGCCATGTACGAATTATATTTCGCCACATGGACCCTTGGGTCTGTGTTTCCACTGTAGCGATCCAAGGTCGCTGCGTTAATCTTCCTTTGGGTAGGAGCCAATGTGACCAGAGCTCCGAGTGGGGAGTCCGGGACAGCGAGGAAAGGATCTACCCCCACTGGCCCATTTTGTTCTCCATGCGCTCCATCAGTTGTTGGACCGTCCGGGTCAGTGCTGCGAGCTGAGGGTCGCGACGGTCTATTGTTGCCTTCATTGTTGGGGGGTCGCCGCAATGCACGGTCGATCCCCTTTGCAGGTCTTTGTGGTGGAGGTTCAGTGCGAGGGCAAGGTCGTGCTCCACCTGATCAACTCGTCGAGGCTCAGATTGCGCCTCATCTTCAACAATCCTTGGGGCTTTCTGGGCCCCCAGGTCGCCAAGTCGGTCGAATACGTTGTTCGACCCTGTCGGCCTTCTAAGGAGCTGGTGATTACGGACCAAGGCATGTCTAGCCGAATCGTAGGCCAATTGGCCAGTCGAATGCCCCTTTCGGGACCGTGCTTCCTTGTTTTTCGAGGGTCCGACCTCCTGGGTGGCCTTCTTGGGGGGAGGCTGCACGTCCTCGTCATTGAACACGAGGCTTTTTTTGTTGAGGACACCCATCACGGCCTTTGCGTCCTCTGGAGTCTGCACCAGGTTCCACTTGTCAGGAGTCATCACCTGGGGTTTGGCTGGTGAGCACGATGCGAGCCGGTATGTTGAGAGCTCATAGAGGAATTGTGCTTCCCACAGACGGCGCCAATTGTTGTACCCGGTTTGATTACCGATGAACAAACAAATAATTTGATAAGGCTCCGATCAATATAATGGCGAAAGTAATAAATAACACGCAATTTGATTACCCAGTTCGTCCGTGAAATAGACTACGTCTGGGGGCACAAAGCCAGAATATTTTATGTATAATTTCTGCCTAGGATACTAAGGTTTCGATCCTTTACAATGTACAATACAAGTTATATTTATAAACATCAAACTAGGGTTACAGTTCTCGTGGGCTTCATCTCGTGGACCAACCTAGGGTTTTGGCCGCCAGGCACAGGATTTCCTTTCTTGTCCCGCAAGTCGCGCTCACAGATATACTTGCCCTGGTTATGACCCGAGAAATCCGCATCACTAACTACCCGAATCTTTTCCATGTTTATCTTCACCCGACTTCGGGACCTAATCGGTCCCGACTTCCGGGTTCTTCCAAGTCGCTTCGCGACCTCTTTGCTATCCCAAGCCGCTCCCGCGACCTGCGTAGCTTCCTAAACCTTCAGCAACTTACTGATCCCTCGAAGTCGCCTCAAGTCTTGCTCTGTCTGGGCGAAGTCGGACGATAGTCTTTCCATAGGACGGTCCAATACCCGGCCTCCCTCGAGTCTGGTTATTTTCCCTTACAACAGGTGTCGTCTACACCCGGTTTTTCATGTGTCACAAATCAAACAACAGATAAAAAACAAATATACACCACAGGTGCAGATGCCATAAATTAACGAGGAAGGTGAAGCCATCGTCGTACCTGTTGCGATTTTAGGCCGCCGCATGATAAAGAAGAGGAATTGAGCCGCAACCCAGGTGTTAGTCCAGTGGAGCAATGGCTTGCCAAAAATGGCTACTTGGGAGAACGTCGAGGTAGTTAAAATGAGATTTTCGAGTTTTTTGAGGACAAGTCAAAAGCGGAGGAGAGCATTGTCGTGTTTCTCAGAAACAAGACTTAATAAGTTGGGCTTCTTATTTTATTGCTTGGGGCTTTTAATTCTGGTACTGGTTAGTATTGGGCCGAGTACATTTTCGGCCCAAAGTGAATAAATTTGGGGACACATCTCGGTCATCCACCTGGTCCCAATCCAAAGGCTATCATGCGCGATTCTTTGTCACTCTAACGGAATTCTGGTGGTGTTGCATTATATCGCGAATAATCAGAAGGGAGGAGGTGGTCGTTGAGTGAGGTAATTCCTCGTGTTTTCGTCTTCTTCGTTACAATTATATTCACGAATATTACCTCACTATATTCATGGATTTGCAGATATGGATTATTCCATATCATGCAACCAACTGGAATTGAATCTTATCTTGAGAGTTAACGAGAGTTTCTTACTATAAATCTCCATCCCAATTACCCATCCACCTGTTATTTATTTCTCCAATTCATCAAGTATTCGTGAATCGGGAGTCTAATCCATGGACTAGAAGAGTTCTTAGTTATTTAGGATTAATTTTCATGTGTTGAGTTATTTCCAGCAACTAGTACTTTTACTACTTAGAGGTGATACTGTTGAACCTTGCGAGTATTACTGTTGAGCATTGCTAGTATTACTCTGTTTTCTTGGCAATATTAAGTGCGGGACATTACAAAAATACTCCATCCGTCCTAATTTAGATTGACCACTTTTCATAAATAGGTGTCCTCATTTAGATTGGTCTTTTCCTAAAATGGAAATAAAACAATTTTCTTTACAAAACAATACCCCTTACAAACAAGACTTGTTTACATCACATGTCACTTCACTACACACACTAAATCCACTTTACATAATTTAATACTAATAAACAAAACATTTTTTAAAATTGAATTGATATTCATACTCTTCCACCAAACCCAATTTATACCATTTAATATTATTATTTTTCACTTTTTTTAAACTTCAAATCTACAGTAATCGAATAATCAAAATTAGGACGGGGAGTAACTTCAATAGTAGTGTATTTTTAAAATTTTCTAAGGCAGACAATAGGGCGGAGGGCAACAAGCAAAAAAATTTACAATTCGGAAAGAACAATTGTAAGGACCGCAGGAAAACAAATTGGAGGGATCATTGAGGAGCACCTGCTGTTCGGCTGTGGAAGCAATGCAGAGAATCGCTGTTTCTCTCTCGAATCAATCCCCTTTTTGTTCTATTCTCTCTTCTTCAATCCGCCATCGCTCACACATTCTCTCTCTATAACGTCGAATACATTTATTTCAGCTGCTGTTCGGTGTTAATTACGCATCTATTTTGCTGTTTTCTACTCCGAAATGCTTAATATAGAGCGTCACTTTAAGAGTTTGGCCGCAGTCAATGACGATCTGCAGCAGAATGATTTGCATCCAATCGGCGGTTTGTTCCTAGAAGAATCGGCTCCTGCGTCATTCGTCTCGTTAATTTGTCAGAAGAGCTCAGTGAGGGCTACGGTTGGGTGTTCTGATCGCGGAATCCGGCGGAGGAGATCGGCCGGAGGACGGAGGCGGGGAGGGTTCTTGTCGGTGACTCTTTCGTCGATTAACGACGATGGTGGTGGTACAGGACGGTACGGCGAGGAGCTGTCGTCGAGTAGTGTTTTGGGGAATGTAGAGGTGAAGAATGTGGAGAGTGAAAATGAGGGTGAAGGTGATATGTTGGGATTACAGGAAGTTGTTAGAGAAGAGGAGAATGGAGTCCTTAGACGAGGTGGTGGAGGCACTTTCAACACTGCTAAGCATCTTTGGGCCGGTGCTGTTGCTGCCATGGTCTCAAGGTTTGTTAATTTGTTCCCTCATTTGCTCCCTCTTTTACAATTGTATGTAACTATCTAGATAGATATTTGTGCATTTCCCTTACTCATGCCAGTATTTTTTATGGGAATAGAAGTCTTTAATTGAGTGAACTGGACTGGACTGTTGGTAGCCAGCAACTGGTAATAGGATACATAGAAAAGTAATATATTTGAATCAATAAGTTTTGTGGTCCTCTGTGGGTATGCATCATTGGAGATCCCTTTAAGAGATTTTCACTATATGCTTGATGTTATCATACCTGCACATTATGTTACTAATCAGTAGTTCTATGTGCTAAGGTTATTAATCGTGTGAGTTTTACTATAAAATGATTCTTAAATCCACTTGTTAAATTATATAAAAAAAAATTTGCACATTGTTTTTCTATAGTACACTGAACCTGTGTTTATTTCGTTGTGAAGATGATTATAGTTGAGATCAATTTAGCATTTGCTTTCATTGGTTTGTAGACTAACAAATTTGCCTCTGATATTATTAGATTCTTCTTTCTAGTTGGGAGTATCAAGAGAGCCAAGTGAATGTGAGCTCAAGGGGACACTCTTATAGCTTAACCTATACTTAAATGTACTAAGCTGATTGAAATTGAAAGTTTAGTCGTAGAGGCAGCCTTAGGTTGATGGTTAAATGTTAATACGTGCAGTTTATTATGACTGTCCTGCTTGAAATGGTGATAGGTCTGGGTTGCTCTTTTTTGAATAGTATGTGCTTCTCACTAGTGTCCTGGCTGGCGACTACTAATTTGTGACAGAACTAATTGCAAGTTAATTAAGAATATCAACAGTGAAACAAATATGATACACATTTCTCATTTACCTAGAATAAGTTTGTTCTTTTTTCTAGCTATCCTCCCTATGTTAATCACATTAAATTTATGAGCTTGTATGGTTCTGAGAGTTGGGACCTCTTTTAGCCCTAGTTACTTTCCTGAAAACGAGCTATTCAGTCCAACTTCACAATGCCTTAAATGGTCATAAAGTTTATCAACCCTCACATGATATTTCTGGTATGATATTTCATTTCCTAAAACGATTTAGACCAAGTCCTTTTGCATTTTGACCCAGCCATTTCTCTGTATTATTTTCAGAGTAATCCCATAAATTTTGTGGATAATTCTATGAATACCACACCTACATCTGAATATTAAACTGAATATGCAATTCCCGGCAGTTGTTTCATTTGAAGCTCTAATCTGGGGAAGTGATCTTGTTCAGTAAGTTGAAAGAAATACAGTTATATGCCTTAACTCTTTCATTCAAATGTCCTATATGATGTGTTGTTTGGAGTACATCTCTTAGCTACTAGATTGTTTGAGCAGAAGTACGTCATGTAGCCACTTAATGAATTATTATCTTGCGTATGGTTAACTGCTCATTAATTAGTGCATCTAGTAATTATACGCCATATTTGCTTAATCTTTTGAATCTCCTGCACTATTTTTCCATCACAGAACCTTTGTTGCACCGTTAGAGAGATTGAAGTTAGAATATATAGTTCGTGGTGAACAACGGACTCTTTTTGAGCTCATTAAGTCAATAGCCGCTTCTCAAGGGCTCAGAGGATTTTGGAAAGGAAATTTCGTAAACGTCTTACGAACAGCACCATTCAAAGCTATCAATTTCTACACTTACGATACCTATAGAAACCAACTGCTCAAATTGTCCGGCAACAAGGAGACAACAAATTTTGAAAGGTTCATTGCGGGTGCCGCAGCTGGAATTACTGCTACGGTGCTTTGTATACCTTTGGACACTGTGAGTACCTCTTAAATGATCTGTTTACTTAATGATGATTGCTTGAATATAAGATACTTATTTTAAAGATAACTTGAGTATCTATCCTCTTTTGGTTCTTTGAAGGCTACATTGCTTAAGATTGATTGAGTTCTGGAGTAACACTTGGGTGCACTCTGCAACTGGTGCACAACTAATAATGTTCAATAAAAACAACTAATATTATTCAGTATGAACAATTAATAATGACCAACTAATACCTTTTAGTAAAAAAATAGTACCATTTAATAATGCACTTGAGTTGAACAGTGCAACTAGTGCATAGATGTATTTGCGTAGTTTCTGATCATCAAAGGGTCCTATATCCTGATTTAATGCCCTAGTAATTTCATTTATGCTCCTTTGACATTATTTGCTGAATGAAATCCTGTTTACTTTTAATCTTGCCTAAAATGTCATTAATCCCAAAAATTTTCTTTACATTGCTGGACTGTAACTCAACAACTTTTCCGTTTATATCTGGTACACAGAAGTTGTCTATGGGTACTACAAATTTAAAGAGCATGTTAATTGTATTAGAACTCACAGACCTGTGTAGTTATTGTGTATTTGTGATCATAACTAGGGTGGCAATGAGAATGTTGTGAATTTTGTAAAATAAGATAAATTTAGTGACTGCTAATTTGCATTAGATTTTAGTTGATCTAGACAAGTGCTGATTAGTATCTTATGTTAATGACTTAAAATAACTCAACAATATGAGTGAATGTTTACCTTTTACTGCAGATCAATGATAAATCTTTAAATGTTTGATTTGGGATTAGAAAACCAGATTTGAGATTATGAAATCTAAATCTGGTTCTACTTTGGGAGTTTAGAATCCAGTTTTTAAAACCCCAATACATCCACCCCTACATATACCCATAAACCCTTTAAATACCATTTTTTTTCTTCACCACACTTTCTCCAATGACTCACTAATGCAAATATGATTTTTTAATTCTCACTCTTATTTTATCTATCATCACTTTCCACACCTTTTATACCCACCTTTGCAACTTCCAAAAAAACACGCTAATTATTATACAAGCATTCAATCATTAAAATTACAATAAACAATACTATATTAATACAACATTACACGCTCATACACATTAAATCCCAAAACAAATGCAGACCATTACTATTTATCAAGATTTTGAAATCCACTACGTTTGCTTTGGGAATCACTCAGATGGATTTATGATTTGCAATCCACGTCATGTTCTAGTTCAGAATTTCCTCATTCAGCTTCCACATCCACTCCTATACATTTTACCTACACACTTATTTTCACAAAATTCAAAACAACACTCTCTGTCTCTCCTACTTTTCCCTTCGCCCAATACAATATAATAATACAACATCAATCACTATTAAACATTGATTTGACATAAAACAAAAATCTCACACGCATATTAATGCTATTCACCCGGCACACCTAAATCTCAAAACAAATGTAACCCTAAATTTTAAAATCCACTAGATTCTGAAATCCAGATTTCAAATTCCTCTAAATCCCAAATCAAACATACGCTAAATTGTTTTTGGGCACAAAGTGAATTATCATAGGGGAATCAAAGTTACGCAGTATACCAACTTGGTTTTGGAGAATCATCTTCTCTTACTAATATCTCAGATCAGGACAGTCATGGTAGCTCCCGGAGGTGAAGCCTTGGGAGGACTTATTGGTACTTTCCGCCACATGATCCAAACCGAAGGGATCTTTTCTCTGTACAAGGGCCTAGTTCCCTCAATCATTAGCATGGCACCTTCCGGTGCTGTTTTCTATGGAGTATACGATATATTAAAATCGACATACCTTCGTTCCCCAGAAGGGGAAAAAAGGCTTCAACATATGAAGCAACAAGGCGATGAATTGAATGCTATGGCCCAGCTCGAGCTGGGCCCACTTAGAACTTTAATATATGGAGCAATAGCTGGTGCGTGTGCTGAAGCAGCTACGTATCCTTTTGAAGTTATTAGAAGACAGCTTCAGATGCAAGTTAAGGCCACAAAAATGGGTGCGTTGCAAACTTGTTTAAAGATAGTGGATCAAGGTGGTATTCCAGCACTCTATACTGGAGTAGTCCCGAGTTTATTACAGGTACAAACTTAATTCTTTTAATTCTTAAATTGAGAATTTAAAATTCCATGAGTGAAAATATCCATTATTTTAGAGACACTGACACTAATAAGGATATTTTTTATTTCAAAATCTTAGTGGGTTTTAAAATCTGGATTTCAAAATCTAGTGGATTTCCAAATCCTGATAAATAATAATGGTGTGTGTTTGTTTTGTGATTTAAGTAGGGTAGGATTTAAATTGATGTGTAAGAGCGTCTGATGTATTATTATATTAATTGATTATTGATTGTAATTATAATGATGAATATTTGTGTAATGATTAGTATGTTTTATTAGAAGTTGTAAAAGTGAGGAAAAAATGTGTGTAAAGTAATAAATAAAAGAAGAGTGGGAATCAAAAAATTATTTCTCTATTTAATGGGTCATTGGGGAGAGTGATGAAGAAAAAATGATACATGTAGGGTTCATAGGCATCTATAGGATATTGTGTTTTAAAAAATTGAATTCTAAAATCCCAAAGTAGAACCGGACTTAGGATTCGAGATTTCAAATCCAGTTTGTAATCCCAAATCAAAGATGAACAATTTAGTGGTATTTGCATTTCTGTAAGATTTGAAGTCCTTGTACACTCATATTGTAGATTTCACAATACAGCTACTAAAAATCATGATCACAAGAAAAAAATACTGAATGCAAATGATGAGAGGCCTTTTAACTAGTTAAGAATTTGGGCATGTCTGTGTGATTCGTGAATGGATATTTAGGACTCGAATCAAATTGCAGTTTGTAGTAATTTGAAACTTACATTTCACATAATTCGAACAACGTTCCCCTTCAAATTGAACACGCATTTAGCAACATACGATTCTAAGCTCGATTGTGATATTTCACATTTTCAGGTGTTGCCATCAGCTGCCATTAGTTACTTGGTGTATGAGTTCATGAAGATAGTTCTTAAAGTGGAATAGAATTCTCATCCAACTTACTTGCAAAAGAATCTGCTGCTAATTGATTCTCACAACTGGATTTGCTCTCGCACGATATCATCGAATTCTTTATGATCTCTTCTTAGTTTAGTTGGTTTTGTGCAAATGAATGTTGGACTGCACAAAACACAAATCTCTGGATATGAAAACATTCGTTTTTTGGCCTGCTGGGTGATGTTGCTGATGGCATGTTCAACTAAATTTTATTGTGGTGAATCTTAGAATAATTTTTTGGATTTTATATCCTGATAACACTTGGGCTATTTTGATATTTAATCAAACCTAAGCAAGTTATATACTAACACATTCTCCTATCTTCTTTTGTTTCAATTTGATTCTCAGTATTTGATGTTTAATTTTTGTAATTATGTGGAAGAATATATTATATTGAGGTTGCTTCAAAATTTGTTAAATTTCTCAAATGTGCTAGGTTAAAATTTCTCATTTTCCAAAATCATTGATTCCTCCCAATTTTCAACACTGATAATACACTTCTGTCCTTAATTTCAATTTTCATCTCAATACTCAGATTTACCAAACTTCCAACCATAATATCCTCGTAAATTTCAAGGTTTTGGAGATTATGTGAACCACTTGGGCAACATCCCCCAACTAATTTCCAACCCTAATTCGAAGAGACAACATTCGATTCACTGTTCTCCTCGTGGATTTCTTAACAACAAGCATCTGATACGGGATGGTTCTTGGATCAAGTTCGAGAGTTGCAACTGATCATCCTTTACGAAATACGTCTTGAAGGTATGCAACTATATGAATCATTTCAAGTAGCTTATTTGATAGAGAAGTTACCGTCTCTATGGAATGAGTTCAAGAATTATCTCAAACACAAAAGAAAGAAAATGAGGCTTGACAATTTGATCGTGAGACTAAAGATCGAGAAAGATAATAGAAAATTCAAAGTTAAGAGCTGTAATGTTTTGGGCTCTTTTTTGAGTTGAGCCCATATAACTTTGGTCCAACATACTTTCCCTCATTCTTTTTATTTCACACGTTTTAATTGTCAAGACCAACATACTTTCTCCCATTCTTTTTATTTCACACGTTTTAATTCCCCTTGGCAGCCCCCTTCAATCTGCTCTCCAATTTGTTGAATGATTTGTCAATTTGTTCTCTATAATTGTGGAATTACCGGTGGGATTGATTATCCTCACCAATATAAATAGAACATTTTTGTCAATCTTTTAAACACACCGGGTATTAGAGAAACCTTGAGAAATACAGAAACTTTGAAAGAACAAAGAGTGATACCGGGGTTTGTGAGAGTGAGAAGAATCTTTGTGTAAACTACGTATACACCGTGTGAAACCCCAATTGAGAAAAGAAGGTGTTCTGAGCCCGGTGTTTCTTTTCTATATTTTATTTCTGGTTTTGCAGGTTTAATTGGTGTCGAGGAAAAGGAGGAAGACGGCGGATCCAACCAACGGTGGTATCAAAGCCGAGTTTTGCCGCCTTCACCTCACGCGCCGCCGCCCGCCGCCTCTCTGTATGCGGCTTGCAGCGCCATCCGTGTTCGTACTGCAGTTCGTCAATCCGTCACTGTCCATTTCCTGTTCTGCCCCTGTCGATCTCGCGTCGCTGTTGTCGTCGTGGGTGTGAGCGATTCCATTTCGTGGCTTGACGGATCAGATTCACCACCACGGTGCCTTTTTTTCCTTCCGCTACAGGTAAATAAGGTAAGCCTGTTTTTGCTTTTTCTTACTTTATTTAATCAATTTATTTGATTAATTGGAGAGTCACCATTGATCGCATCTTCTGGATTATAGCTTTTTCCATATTGGTTGTCTTTTCAAATTTTGATTGAATATTTAACTTGGGGCTTTTGAGATTGCTGTCTAAGGTTGCCAAGTTGTGGCAGGAGGTAAGTTGTATTATTATTTATTTTATAAAGTTTGATATTTGGGAATTGAGAATATTGGTGGTGTACAGGTGGTGATAAAGATATTACAGCAGGTAAGATTTTTTATATTCCCTATTATTTTTCATTTGTTATTCTAATTCTTGGTGAGGTGTTTGGATTTAGAATTTAATTGTGGGGATAATATTGTTACTTGCGGATTCGGAGTTTTTAATCGGTCACCTTCTTGGTGGGTATTTTTTTTGGAATTCTTACTATAGAATTCCGCTCTGGTATAAAAGTTTATCCCTTACTATTTTATTGTTTCCTTAGTGTTAAGTTGGGATTGCTTGTTGTAGAGCATATGTTTATTTGTTGAACCTGCTATTTGTTTCCGCTTAATTGTCTGTGTGTTTTCTTTGTGTGGTTTAATTATGTTTGCTAATATGGCTTCGCATTTCTCTTTTGACATGCAACCTTTTGATGGAAAAACTGATTTTAGTATGTGGAAACAAAAAATGAAGTGTGTTTTGATTCAACAACGTGTGTTTAAGGCTATTGATGAATCTTATGCTTCCACTGATACTGCTGATAAAAAGAAGGAAATGAATGAACTTGCTTTATCTGCTATCACCTTGCATTTATCTGATTATGTGCTTAGAAAAGTAGGTGTTATGGACTCTGTCAAGGAGTTATGGGACAAATTGGCAGAGCTATACACTGATACTTCGTTACCTAGTAAACTCTTCCTGCTTGAAAAATTCTTTCGTTTTAAGCTTGATTTAGACCGTGATATTGAAAAGAATTTGGATGTGTTTACTAAATTGATTCAGGATATTAAGTTGACTGGTGATAAGCATATTGATGAATATTCTCCTGTTGTTTTGTTGAATGCTATTCCTGACTGTTATAATGATGTCAAATCTGCTATAAAGTATGGTAGAGATTATGTGACACTTGATATTGTAGTAAATGGTCTTAAGAGTAAGGAATTGGATTTGAAACATAATGGGAGTAAGAATCATTCTGGTGAGGTTATGCATGTTAGAGGAAAGGGTGGTAAGAAGCATGATAGTTCTAATGATGAGAATGATGAATCTGGTAATAAGTCAAAACCTCGTGGTAGGCATTGGATTAGGAAGTGCTATAATTGTGGTGATCCTAGTCATATGATTAGAGAATGCACTAAGCCTAGGAAGAACCAGGAGCCTAATAATGACCAACCAGAGAATCGTGCTAATGTGGCTACTACTTGTGAAGGTTATGAGGACTTCGGTGTTGTCCATTGAGTTTTTTTGGTGCTCTTTTGTGCTCTATGTGCTCTCTGTGCTCTGTGCTATTTGTGCTTCTTTGTGCTCTTATGTGCTCTCTGTGCTCTTTGTGCTCTTGTGTGCTCTTTTGTGCTTTTTTTTTTTGTGTCTTGGTGCATGTGTCTTTGTGCATGCTTCTTTGTGTGTCTTGGTGCATGTTTCTATATGTGTTTTTATTGCATGTGTCTTTGTGCTTCATTTGTGTGCTTTTGTGGTTGCTCCAAGTAAGGTGGAGCTTTTGTGTCTTTGTGTTTGTGCTCTTACGTATGTGAACTAACTTTGTGTTTTTTCTGTGCAGGTACGAGAAATTAACTTTGTGTGTTTTATGTGCTCAACTCAAAAAAGAGCCCAAAACATTACATCTCCACCTCTTTGGTCCAACATCCAAATACACCATCACCCAATTATTTTGAGAACTAGGACTTTGTCGTCACTGCCCAACACACACACACACACTCACGAACTCACACGTACCTGCACAGAAAACACACAAAGTTAGTTTCCCGTACCTGCACAGAAAAAACACAAAGTTACACATACGTAAGAGCACAAAGACACAAAAGCTCCACCTTACTTGGAGCAACCACAAAAGCACACAAAGGAAGCACAAAGACACATGCAATAAAAACACATATAGAAACATGCACCAAGACACACAAAGAAGCATGCACAAAGACACAAAAAAAAACACAAAAGAGCACAAAGAAGCACAGAGAGCACATAAGAGCACAAAAGAGCACCAAAAAACTCAATGGACAACACCGAAGTCCTCATATCCTTCACAAGTAGTAGCCACATTAGCACGATTCTCTGGTTGGTCATTATTAGGCTCCTGGTTCTTCATAGGCTTAGTGCATTCTCTAATCATATGATTATGATCACCACAATTATAGCACTTCCTAATTCAATGTCTACCACGAGGTTTTGACTTATTACCAGATTCATCATTAGAACTATCATGCTTCTTACCACCAGATACAAAGAAGGGGGTACAAAAACTTTGAGAGAAGAGAGAGTGCTACCGGGGTTTGTGAGAGTGAGAATAATCTTTGTGTAAACTTCATATACACCGTGTGAAACCCCAATTGAGAACAGAAGGTGTTCTGAGCCCGGTGTTCCTTTTCTATATTTTATTTCTGGTTTTGCAGGTTTAATTGGTGTTGAGGAGGAAGACGGCGAATCCACCCAACAAGTGCGAAAAGAATAGTGAAAAGGCATGAGTGAATTTAGCTGAGTAGTGATATTATAAAAATAAGATTAGTAGCAAACTCCTATCACACAAACTATTGACATTGCGAAATTAATTTATAACATGTACTAAAATATGGAGACCAAAATACACATAAGTGTAAAAGTCAATATACTACTAACTCCGTCCCATAAAAGAGTGCACACCTACTTTATTATCGAGTTTTTGTGAGCGAGTTGTTTATTAATATTTCAAATGATAAAGTGATTTTTAAAGAGGGGTATTATAGATCTACCTCTCATCTATTGCATGCATCTTTAAAAATTATTTTATCATTTCAAATATTAATAAAATACTCGCTCACAAAAACACGTGAAAACAGTAAACGTGCACGTTTCTTTGGGACGGAGGGAGTATATAAGAAAAGGCACAATTGCATCAAAATAATTCCAACACGTAGAATCCACTCAACTTAAATTTTTTGCCTGGACGGGATAACCATGCAGAAATCCTGTGTTAACAAATATTTTAAATTTTAATTTTCAAATCTACTATCTATTAAAGGCGAATCACATCCTAATTTTAGTAATTTATTATTTAATTATGATATTTACCTTCCATTTATCTTTTATATATGAATTATGAATCACCCATTATTTATGTGATTGTTATATTAAAATATTTTATCTTCAAAACATATACATTAATTTATATTAAATGCATACTCCATAATTTATAAATTTATTCTCTCTTATACTTTTTAAATATCACTAGCATGTAACCCACCGTACTAGGTTTATACGAGATTGAAAATAGTTTTTATATCATTAATTTTTAATTAAATACTTCAAATATTTAATTAGTTTGATGCATTAAATTATAAACGTAATTTTTTTTCTAATATTATATGTGCATATCTTTATTTATTTCTTATTCTAAATTACTTCCTCATATGCATCATAATTCCATCGTCAATATGACACACTTCAGCTCCTGCTTAGGCTTCGGGAAAAACTCAAGGATAGCAGATACCATATGGACCGGCGTACTCTGGACTGTGTGGATGGCGAGGAACGATAAAATATTCAATGGCGCCACGTTCAATGCGGAGAAAATCTGGGATGAAATCAAGGCAAGAACTTGGTCATGGTTGTCGACTAGAAACTGTAAGATCAAGGATTCTTCCTTTAGAGTGTGGGCTGCTAATCCTAGATTTGCAATCATGTAATCTTGTAACTGTTGTGGTGGTCTTGTGGGTTTTGTTTTATTGTTTAGTGCTCTGGACCTTTTTATGTTCTTGCCCTGCCAAGGTTTTAATAAAAAATTTCTTTGATCCAAAAAAATTATTCTTAATGTCTTTTTAGTCTTTTAGAATATTTATATAATAAATGACATTATGATATTTTCTCCCATCATTATATCATATATACCTATAATAATTAATTTTCATGATTATTTAAATTTTATTATGCCAACATTAACCTTAATTTTTTATAATTAAACATTTATAACAATAAATACTATTGATTAGAAAAATTATTCACACAACATATTTATAGAAAAAATAAAATTTTTAATAACCATAAAAAGTAATCATTAGGGTTATATGTGAGATAATGATGGGTGAAAAAGTCAAAACGATATATATTATATAAATAATACTGGAATTGATATGACATCTAATTTTAATAAGAAGAAATAATTTAAAATAAGAAATGAATGAAAATATGCACAAATAATATAAAAATATAAAAATTATACTTGTAATTAAATTAATTAATTATTTTAAATATTTCAATTAAAATTAATAAAAAAATATTTTAAATCCCGCATAATACGCGGGGATACGTGCCAGTAATCCAGTAAATAGAATCATTAAGACTGAGTTTATTTTGGGATTTAAGTGTGCGAAGCAAGTTTAGGTTTTAGAATTAAGGGATTTAGAATTCTTAATGAATAGTAAATATATGTGTTTGTTTTGAGATTTAAGTAAGGTGAGATTTAACTTTATGTCAAATCAATGTTTAATAATGATTAATATTGTATTATTATATTATATTGAGAAGAGTAATAAAATGTATAAATTGTGATGTATTAGAAAGATTAATAATATATTTTATAGGTATTTGTAGATGTAGATGGAATATGAGATTTAAAAACCAGACTCTAAATCCTAAACTCGTATGAGACGGAGAGCGCAAAGTCCTAAGTACATCCGTATGAGTCCCAAAACAAACGCAGCCTAAGACATAAACCAAGATGCAAGCCCGCGTTCAGCTCTAAAGTGCCACAATTTTTTTTTTTTACTGAATTGTAATTTAATTAAGTTAAAAATCTAACCGATTATATGATAATTTTATATCTAAATTAACACAAATTCTTATATGAAATTTATTCATAATATGAAATTGATATCATAACATACATAAAATGATATCACTACTTTTATAAATTAATATCAATAATATTTAACACTAAGATTTTAGTTTATAAGTGTAATGATATCAATTGATAAGTGTAATGATATTAATTTACGAGTATAATTGTATAAATTTCATGCAATAAACAAAGGAAGACTTATTCCCAAATTAAACCAAACTGAATTAGTTAAACGCTATTCCTGAAGCTGACAATTATTTTTACCGTGACCAAATCGGTTAACTTATTTTCAAAATATAGAAGTCGGTATATTAGGTGGAGATATCAATTGACTGAATCGAAATTTGAAAACCATGAAAGTTTAATAACCAAACTTGTAATGATCAGAAAATCAATCAAAACGAAATAATCCAATAACAATCAGATCAAATTGGTATGTGGTTGTTCGCATTGCATTTTAATGCTTCTGTTTTACACTTTTGAAGGTCGAAAGCTATGTTTTAAAAAGTGGACTGGATCGGCTCTGCAAGCACAACAAAACAAATCGATTCAAAGTGTTGAACTGTTTAACTTTCGAACCGCTTACAAAGTGCTCAAGAGCGAAAAAAAACATACAAAACCTTGACCGATTGAACCAGTTGACTCCCCCGCTTTGGCATTATTTGTAAACAAAATAAAATTGAGGACTATTCTTTAATTTTTTAATAGTTATTGAATGGTCCATCTTACAATTTTATGGGATATTTTGCAATTTTAAGGAACTATTTTGAAAATTAAAATTTGAAGGGCTATTATTAAAAAAAGAAGAAGATAATTATTATAATTTATATATATTAAATCTATACATATATAAAAATAGCAAAGTCCTGGAAAAAACTATTCCCGCTCTTTCTCCACTCTTTCTCTCTCCTCTTACAACAATTTTCCCACTCTTTCTCTCTCCTCTTTAGAACAATTGCCCTAGTATTTTTTTTAGTTATCTCTCTCCACTTTCTGTAATTGTTCATTCACATTTTTGACATTTTTCTCTATCGAATATGCTTTGAATTTTTTTAGTGATCTTATTTAGTTGCTTTGCATAAAATTAAATAAATAGATTCTAATTTTATAATATTGATATATATGATAAATATTAACTTGAAAAAAAATCTCAATATGAAATTTTATAATTAACCTAATGATGGGAAATAACCCCAACACCTAATAACTTTGAAATAGCGCATCGTTTTTTAATTTCATTAGTTAATTTTATAATTGTTATTCTCATGGGACAATATTATTTAACTAGCGTAATGAGTATTTTGCTTTCTATTTCATTAAATAATTGATTTTTAGATGAATTTTTTTGAAATAGATTTAAGATAAATAAATATATTTTTTTAATTAAGCTTTGCTTTCTTCTACAAATAATTAATTTAATTAATTATATCATAAAATATCTTATTACAAGCTAACATAACTATTGATGTTGACAAACATTACATATAATTTTTAAAAAATGTAATATAATCACAGTTTTAACGCACTAAACCTTATTTTATATATAATGAATTGACAATCTAATATTAATGTACATAAATAAGAAAAATAAATTATGTATAAAATTATTATATTAAACTATAATTTTGTGTGAAACTATCTCATATGTGAGATAAACATTCTTGATATTTGAGTCATACTTTTCAAATTAGATTGGAGCTCTAAAAATTTATAATTTGTATATAATATAGTAAATGAGACATGTCGAGCATCGCTCGGGTGAAAAACTAGTTATATATTATGTAATTATATCGTCATAACGACTCATCCATTTAAATAACTGTTAGACCCGGTTGAATCCGATCCAACCGAAAGCACTATGACTATTTGGCTCAACGTTGTCTTCCGCTTTAAAAAAAAAAGAAGGTATTTTCAAATAATTATTTTTATTTCCAAAAAAAAAAAGAAAAAAAAAAGAGAAAAACAGAATTTTCCTTAAACAGAAACACCATCTCCACATTTAGGACCACCTATTTTATTCTTTATCATCTTATATTTTATTACTAATGTTGTAATATCATTTAGCGGAGTCTCATGTATGGAAAACAATGAAACACGAGATAGAAAGTTTAAATGAGATATATCTATTTCACTTTATTATTTTATCTTGTTATAGAATTGTTGTGCACTAAAATATAAGGATTCTGGTTTAAGATGTGGCTTAATGATTTTAGTAACACAAACAATAAATGTGTAAAGTGGATTGCATTTATGTGATATATTTGTTTGAGAAAGATAAGTGTTGAGCAATAAATTTGCAAGAGGTTTGGTAAGGTATTAATTTCTCCCATTTTCTTGGTCATAAATGACCCATATTTATAGTATTTGGGAGAGTGGAGCTCACTCTCCTGGTTACAAGTACCAAGGGCCGAAAGTGGCTCTGCAAAATATTAAATGCTACAGATTGATTTGACTCAGGTCGGAGGTCGCTGGGACTTCGCCCGAGAGAAGTCCGGATAATCAGGAATTTAGCCGTTTAACTATTTCTAGCTACTCATCATTACCGTCCTTTACTGACACATCTCTGATTAGGGCCATTCTTAGGTAAGATCCCTGGAGCTGCTCGCCTGCCACGGGTCCCATCTCAATTAATGCTCTGTACTTGTGCCAGTATGCGATCTGCGAGGTGTGTCAAGGACGCATACTCGTGCTTGGTGAGCCTATGCTTCCATTTTCTCAGCGAGGTGTTATACTTGCGAAAAATTTGGATTGGTCCCCTTATACCTCCTTCCAGGTCGGGCCCGACCTCGTGCTATATGCCCACAACAATAGCCCCTAGCTTGTCGTCTCATGCTCGCTAATGGGGGGCGAGCTATTTTCAAATGTTGCCTAGATCATGGCGCACGAGGTCGTAAAACTTCTGGGACACGCGTGACCGTTGTCTCGGGAATGAGCGTGATGATGGTAGCTCATCTCGACTGTCGTGCCCACCGACGCTGGGTGATGATGGCGCGTGGACACCACGAGCGGGACATGGAAGGTTGTGGCCCGGTCCACGTGCCCCCTTTTTCTCCTATAAATATCTCATCCTTTACTTATTTTCCACCCTTAAACCTTCGAAAGCTATCCTGCTGCTCCGGTGACCCTTCGTGCGTGCAATTCCATCGTTCGTTCTTCCTTGGGTAAACCCTAGATCTCTTTCTTCCCTTCGTTTCCTGTGTTCATTTGTGACGAATGGCGTCCGAGAGTCGGGAAAATTCAGGGAGTGTGGCTGGGAGTTCTGCTACTATCGCGGTGAATCGCAGGCGGCGAGGCTGCGGCAGGGCTGAGGCGTCGGTTGTGTTCGTCTCTTCAGAGACGGTGAGTGAAATACCCGTATGGGTTGGGGGAGAGGTTACCTCGAAGAAGCGCCGTCTGCATCGAGCCGTGGAGGAGCCTCTGGAAGATGTTTTGGTTCTCGCCGAGCCAGAATTTCAAACTTTGGGAGAGGCGGGGGAGGAGGAAGACGCCCTCAGTTTGGACTCAATTGATTCGGTCGAGTTCGACTTCTTGTCGGATGAGGTCATTCCCGACGTGCCAAGCTAGGATGACGAGGTCGACGATGTCGAAAACAGGCTGAGAGTTGAAGAGAGCTTGGCCCATCCTCGCGAGGTGATTCCTAGGCCTACTCGGGTCCACGGGGATAGTACCTTTGCTGCGAGCGAGGTGACTAGCTCGGTGAATGAAGCCGACCTCTTCTTGTGGCGGGAGCAGTTCCAGGTTCCTAGCGATGTTCATTTATGGGTTCCCGAATACGAGGTTGATTACGCCGACCAAGTCCCCGATGAGTGTGTGGCGATAAATTATGACACGATGAAGGTCGGGCTCCGCTTTCCTCTTCATCCCATGATCACCTCGTTGTTGTGGTTCTGGGGCGTAGCTCCGACCCAAATTACTCCTAACGGATGGAGTACCATAATCGGGCTTCTATCGCTGTTCGGGCGGGTCCAGCCTCGGGCGTTCCCTTCCGTTGAAGAGCTGAACTCTCTGATCTCGCTAGCGAAGTGGGGAAAGGACTCGGGGTACTACTATGTAAAGGCTCGCCCCCATATTAAGATAGTTGAGGACCTCCCTAGCAAGGTCCAAGATTGGAAGAGAAGTGGTGGTTGGTGGGGGGAACCTGGCAAAGCCCCGTCTTCGCTCTAGGATCTCTCGGATATCGCTAGATATCTCACGACTATGTGACCTTTAAACGTAAGTTCTTTTGATTTCGCCTTCATCCATAATACTGATTTAACTTTTTTTCCTTATTGCAGCCCCCAAGAATTCCAAGACCTCCGAGCTCTCCCTTCCTTTCCTCATCCGGTTGATCCAAGTTTGCCTTATTGATCCCGATGAGCGATCTTTGACTATTCTGCAAAGATTGAAGTGCTTGGAGTTCGCCGGCTTGACGGTCCCACCTCGCTCACTTTTGGACGCCAATATCCCCGGTAAATGATTTGGATAATGCTCGGTCCGACCTGATTATTTGTTTATTTGTTTAACCGGTCTGACTCTTCTTTTGTCTTTAGTTTCTTTCATAGAGCCCATACATTTCACTTCTGCCAAAGTCTTTGACGAGATGCAGAACCTTAATGCCGAGGATATGTGTGAGAAGGTTGCTCGGGCCTTGGCTCTCTCGAGGCAGCAGTCGGACAGAAGGAAGAAAGCTGCACAGATCGGGGCCACCGAAACTCCGCCCCCGAAGATAAAAACTGTCGCCCCGTGGCGAGGTCAAAAAAGGACGCCCACTTAAGTGCGAGTGTCCGGGGGGAGTTCCCCGAAGCAGGTCCAAACATCCATGGATATGGATGTTCTGCAGAACTCCCCGAGTGGGAGAGTGGTGTTTTCGGGTTCAGCGGGGAACCCAGATACAATCGTTGAGATTACTCAGCGACGGAACAGTGAGGTCGAGAACCGCACTTTCCTCGGTTGGAACGCAGACTCCCGCCGATGGTAATTTTTTCTTTATCATATTGTCTTTTTCTTTGTTCGCCAGGAAAAAGATCTCGTGCTCACGTATGATTATCTTGTAGATACAACCTAGATGATGGGGTCTTTCGAGGGGAGGCAACTCACAACTTCTTATGGTCGCGAGACCCTGCTGCCAACAATGCTCAGCCCTCGTATCTCCGTCAGATCGTCGTCGATGCCCCGAAGTCTTGGACTTTGGATCTCCACGAGGAGGCTCACACCCAGCACTTCTCGGAGAACTTGACCTCGGGGGTCGTCCATATGTGTCGGTCCTTGGCATTTATCGAGAGGAGCTGGTAGCAATATAGCCGGGCAAAAATCCAGGCCCAAAAAGCCGAGGCAGCTTGTTCGCTGATGAAGGTAGACTTGGCGAGGTCGACGAAGGAGAGGGAAGCTGCCATCAATGCCAAAGTTGCAGCCGAGGAAAAGTTGAAGGAGGTGGCTCGGGAACGGGATGATATGGAAAGGAAACTCTCGCAGATGGCGAAAGATCTCGAGCTCCGAGATAAGAAAGTGAAGGAGAGCATGGACAAGACCGTCGAGGTGGAGAATCGGTGTCGTCGGTTAGAAGCTGAGGTCCATGACTTCCATGTCACCGTCAAATTGGAGCGTCATCACCCCTCCAACATGGCCTATATCCACTCCTTCCCCAATGCTGTTCGGGCTTGCCACCGGGCCGGTGACCTTGATGGGGCCAAGTCAGCGATGACCGAGATGCTTGTGGCCTATATGCGCAACAACCCTGTCGGGGATAACGACGATCTCCCTATCAAAGATCTCGCCGCTTATGGTGTTAACTTTAGCTTCCTCCCCCCAAGCGTCAATCTTTATGATCCCGAGGAGCTTATCGGGTTGCTAAATGAGGAGATGGGGGATGGACAGGATGGCGGTGGTGATGATGGTGGAGATGGTGAAGGGAATCGAGTTGGAGTCGAGATTCTCGAGGTCGAACAAGTCACGTCGATCAACCCTGTTGAGGGGACCTCGGATGCTCCACCGAGCTGATTCCTTGGATGGTTTTTCTACGGTAGTATGCCAAATGCCTTCGGGCACTCTTTGTAATCGCCCTTCGGGGTTTTTCTTTTAATCAGGTTGTTCAGTTGCCCCACGGGGTGTGTAAATGTTTGCCCAAGGGGCGTGGGATTTTGCTGCCTTCGGGCGATGTACTCTTATCGCCTCCGGGCGTTTATTAGTGTAATTGATGTTCTTTTTCTTTCTATCTTTCTCGCTTCCTGATTTGAATGCTTGTTTGTTTTTTGCCAACACTTTGACGTCGGTGAGTCCGTGTATCTTGTCTTCTTGAAAACCTGGATAATGAACAATAATGATAAAAGATATGTTAATTGATAGAGACTTGACTGTCGGCTTATATAGGGTATGCAACGTAATTGCCTTAAAAGTACTCTTGGCTCCGTTGATTTAGATAAGGTATGCGACCGGGTCGACTTAGATAGGGTATGCGACATGATTGCCTTCACATATTCTTGGCTGTCGACTTAGATAGGATATGCGACCGAGGTCGACTTAGATAGGGTATGCGACATGATTGCCTTCACATATTCTTGGCTGTCAACTTAGATAGGGTATGCGACCGAGGTCGACTTAGATAGGGTATGCGACATGATTGTCTTCACATATTCTTGGCTGTCGACTTAGATAGGGTATGCGACCGAGGTCGACTTAGATAGGGTATGCGACATGATTGCCTTCACATATTCTTGGCTCTGTCGACTTAGATAGGGCATGCAACCGAGGTCGACTTATAGATTGTATGTGACCTGATTGCCTTTTCCAAAGACTTTGGACAAATATGATTTCGTTGAAATGACTTCTCATGATACCAATACTTTATCCTCCTGTCCCTAGTCTTTAGAAAAACTTTCTGGATGTTTGAATTTATCTTTTTCGTTTACGAATCTATATTTTTGATCGAACTCGTGAGAGGTCGGGGACCAGTCCCCCAAGTTCGTAAATGTAAAAAGTTGTAAAAAGCTCGTGCAATAAGTTTTAATTCATAGAGAATTTACAACCAATCTTGATTTTATTTCTAATTTTGATAAGTTTTTAGAAATACCTGATGCATGACTAAACATAGATAGTTACTGGTAGAATTTCTTCAGGTAGGTTGCATTCCATGGGTACATCGCGGGAGTGCCCTCCACGCCTTCGAGCTCGTAAGCCCCATTCGGCAGACATTTTGAAATTTTCATGGGGCCTTCCCAGGTTGGACCAAAAACTCCCTTCTGGACACCAAGGATCTTTCTTAAAACGAGGTCGCTAACTTTGAATCTTCGAATTTTTGCTTTTGAGTTGTAGTATTTTTCCGACTTTTATTTGTAACTTGCATTTTTCAAGTTGGCTTCCAGTGTTTTTTCTTCGAGGAGGTCGAGGCTAAGAGATATGGCCTGATCGTTGTCCTCCGTGATTGTCTGCGACGTTCGCTAGCTTCGGACGACAACCTCGGCTGGTATGACTGCCTCCGTCCCGAAAGCCAAAGCAAAAGGTGTTTCGCCTGTTGAATTTTAGGATGTGGTTCTATATGACCATAAGATGCTCGGAAGCTTGAAAGCCCATAATCCCTTTGACTCAATGAGTTGAGTTTTTAGGGTATGTTTGATTATCTTGTTCACAGCTTCAACTTGTCCATTGGACTGAGGGTGATAGTGTTGGGGAATAAGTTGCACGGATCTATTCGGGATAAATATTTAAATACTAATTTAATTCTTATAATTATTACTAGCATGAATTAATCCTATATTAATTCAAATAATAATCCAACAACAAATCATGCATATAATCAATTCACGTAAATCCTACGCATGCGGAAATTCAATGAGTTTGCGTGAACATACCTCTTGGGACGACAATGGTCTTGTTGATTAGACACACCAAAAGAACTTCCCAAGTATTCCCTTAATCCTTGCTCGATTATCCGGTGGTAGGACACTTGCGCACAATTAACAAAAGGAAAATAAACTTTGTTGCACCACCTTTGTGGATTTACTAATTTTTCCAGCACATGGAATTGTACTTGGGAATGAAAGAACCATCCCCTATTTATAGAGTAGAGGTGGTCGAAATTTTAGGGCAAAATAATGTGGGAAAATCTTTTCTTGATCTCCAAGAAATCTTGAATATATCTCCTATATTCTTTTTCCCATAATTATAATATTCCACAAAATCCCACCTACTCTTTGTTATGGAATATTTTCGAAAAATAGGGGCAAGAATCCAAGATTTGGATCTTCTTGAATTTATGAGATATTCTTGTATTTCAAGAAATACATATCTTTCATAATATCTTTTCAAGAAAATCAAGAAAATCTTTCTTTCCCCTTTTTTTCTCAAAAAATTGAAATATACTATATGGATGACTAAGTGGGAGATTTCATGAATTTCTTCGCTCTGATCGTAGAGACTTGATACGTTTTTCCCTATGATTCTCTGCTTGAGCCTTAAATTCTTTGAATTTCTCAAAGGTCTCGAATTTATGCTTCATAAGGAAAATATAACCGTACCTTGAGTAATCATCAATAAAAGTGACGAAATACTCATAACCTCCTCTTGCTTTGGTTGACATTGGACCACATACATCTGTGTGAATGATTTCTAACACTTCTTTGGCTCTAATCCCCTTGGCTCCAAATGCCCTCTTGGTCATTTTACCCTCCAAACATGATTCGCAGGTTGGAATTGGTTCAACTTGGAGAAACTCCAGTGAACCGTCTTTCACCAACCTTTGGATCCTCTTTGGATTTATATGTCCCAATCTTAGATGCCATAGAAGTGTCTCGTTCATGTTTGATGAACGTTTTCTTTTCTCGAAAATAGTTGATGTGTTATAGGATGCATTTCGTGAGTGGTGTGCACAGTTAATTGTATAGAGATTATTCGACAACGTTCCATGACATATAAATTTATCAAAAAGAGAAATGGTAACAACTTTATTAAAAGTAACCGAATATCCATCAAGAAAAAGTTTAGAAACTGAAATTAAATTCTTTCTAAAATTCCGAACGTAAAGAACATCTCTTAAAATTAAAACACTGTCTTCAAAAGACAGGTGCACTTCTCCCACTGCTTCAGCTGCCACTCTCGTAGCATTGCCCAGTGTGATGAGGATCTCACTCCCACTAAGTTGCCGAGTCCGTTTGAACCCTTGTAAAGTGAAACAAACATGATCAGTGGATCCTATATCCACTACCCATAAATGGGAGGCATACGCCGCTAAACAAGTTTCAACAACTAGTGCGTGTGAATTACCTTTCTTTCCATTCCTTTTGGGTTTGGAACAGGCTAACTTCCAATGTCCTTTCTCACCGCAATTAAAACATTTTCCTTTTGGTCCTTTCTTGACACCCAAACAGCTAACTGTCTTTTTCTCACTTTTCTTAGTGATGAGATTGCTTTGGTTCTGACCACTTTCCTTTTCTTGAGACTTGCCTTCCATTGGACTAGATCTCGAGAAAAGACTTTTGGTTACCAATGCTTCGTCTTTCTTTCCTAAATGCTTCTCTATTTTCTCCAAGGCTTCTTGTAGGATGTCCATAGTAAACATGTGATCACTCATCACAAAACCACAGTAAAAACCATAGAAGCATCTTGGTAGAGTTAGCAAAAGAAATTCGATTTGGGCCTCATCACAATACTTAGTACCGAGATAAGCCAGTTTTTCAAAATGGTGTTTAATTCTGAGAACATGCTCCCTCACGAGTGTTCCCTCAGCCATCTTTAGCCCTGGCCACGTCGGCATTTTTAAACTGATTGATCATGCGGTCTTTTGTTAAAAATATTTCTTCAAGACTTTGCATAATTTATGCAGCAGACTCAACACCTTCATGAATGTGTCTCAAATCATCAGACAGTGAAGTCAAGATTACACGTTTCATGGGTTCATTGGCCTGCTCCCAAATATTATACAAGTGTCTTTCCGCACTAGGTGATCCATCAGTAGGCTTACGTGGCTTAGGTACATCAAGAACCCAATGATGTTCTTGTGCAGGTAGGACAAAACTCATATTTCGTTTCCAAATATTATAGTTGTCACCAGTTAATTGGTGTTCTTTGAGTGTATATAACAGTGGATTAAAAGGTTGTGACATGATGAACTGAAATAAACAATAATATGCATAAACACAAATATATCACAAGGTTCGATCACATGCATCATATTTAAAATCTCAAAAAATATGAACATGCATCAGCCAACATCTCAAAACAGTTTAAATAAGCCACGTGGGGTGGGTCATTATTTAAACACATTCAAGCAGGTTATAAACAAGAACAATTATTAAACCTTTAATATCCAGATTAATAGTTGGCTCCCACTTGACCAATATAAAATTGACAGGGACTTCGGGGAAGTATATGCATATCAATTTTATACCTAAGTAATAACCATGATTAAATACAAAATCATTATTTCGCTTTGAACGAGCCTCGTGGGGAGGGTCATCGTCACCACTAGTAATAATCCACAATCATCAATTTGGAATTCATTCATGTGAAAGCTAACTTTTGGCCGTCCCGTGGGGGGAATTTCTCCAAAAGAATTCACAAATAAATAAATCATGGAGGTCAAAATTAATTCAATTTTATTATCCGGAATAAAATTGTCAATTAATTATTTAAACATACTTAGTAATTTTTGATGGTGAGATTTTTCATTGGGCAACTCTCATGCAAACACATTTAAACAAATTAAATAAAACATAAGAAAACACAATAATAAATCAAGCAAAGCGGAAAAATAAACATATTGGGCACAAATTATCCAATTGACATGGTTTGATTTTTCTTGGCTTGATTTTGAAGAAACACCGTCTTGAATTTCTCCCACTCGATCGTCTCTAAAAAAGAACTCCGTCTCGAAATGCCACGCCTGGAAGTAGCTCGCGGTAGGGATGCACTTCAAGATCCGGCCGCCACTTGGCTGTTAGCCTAAGACGCTTCTAAGAACCTTCTCGGCGGCGACGAAGGCATTCGGCAGATAGCCTTACTTGGCAATGCCGAACTTTCAGACCTGCGTCCCCAGCGCTTTTCGCCTTCGTCATTCACGCTTCGCGCAAAGCGCCAAGCGATGCTCCCTATCGCCCCCGATGCGTCTTCGATCTCAAGGCCAAATTTCCTTAGCCTCGCCCACGCTTGGCGTGCTGCGAATCAGCGTTGCCAGCGAGCGTGCCTCCTCGGCACGCGTTTCACGCGGCGCGACGCCGCCTACGCTTGGGTTTGGATTTTATCCTTTAATTCTTCGTCTCGCCTCCGTTCCGATTAGGTTACAATTTATTTACAAAAAAAATAAATAATCCTAGATCTAGACTAGATCTATTACATTGATCAAATCAAACAAATCCTAATCTCTTGCGTGGATTTTCTCACGAGGCAAAAAACGAATTGAATCTAATCGAATTAAAAACCACAATTTATATGCATGCATAAATAAACACATTAAATTCCATGACAATTGGATACCTGCAAAAAAGATATAGCAATTCTACTATCCAATTTCAAATTTAATGACAATGAATTAAATTACAATTTAAAATTCAGAGCTCGAAACTGTGGCTCTGATACTAGTTGTTGGGGAATAAGTTGCACGGATCTATTTCGGATAAATATTTAAATACAAATTTAATTCTTATAATTATTACTAGCATGAATTAATCCTATATTAATTCAAATAATAATCCAACAACAAATCATGCATATAATCAATTCACGTAAATCCTACACATGCGGAAATTCTACGAGTTTACGTGAACATACCTCTTGGGACGACAATGGTCTTGTTGATTAGACACACCAAAAGAACTTTCCAAGTATTCCCTTAATCCTTGCTCGACTATCCGGTGGTAGGACACTTGCGAATAATTAACAAAAGAAAAATAAACTTTGTTGCACCACCTTTGTGGATTTACTAATTTTTCCAGCATATGGAATTGTACTTGGGAATGAAAGAATCGTCCCCTATTTATAGAGTAGAGGTGGTCGAAATTTTAGGGCAAAACAATGTGGGAAAATCTTTTCTTGATCTCCAAGAAATCTTGAATATATCTCCTATATTCTTTTTCCCATAATTATAATATTCCACAAAATCCCACCTACTCTTTGTTATGGAATATTTTCAAAAAATAGGGGCAAGAATCCAAGATTTGGATCTTCTTGAATTTATGAGATATTCTTGTATTTCAAGAAATACATATCTTTCATAATATCTTTTCAAGAAAATCAAGAAAATCAAGAAAATCAAGAAAATCTTTCTTTCCCCTTTTTTTCTCAAATATTCGAAATATACTATATGGATGACTAAGTGGGAGTGTTGGGAAATGAATTTAATAAAGAAGATTTTGATTAGATCCCAAAACCCCTAAGTATGACATGTTCAGGATAATCTTGATAGTTGAGTCAGGATTCAGTTTTAGAGTGGTCATGATGTTATCTGCACAATGTAAAGTTAGCAGATATAGATCAGGATAGATTCAAGACTCAAGAAGTTTTCAAGAAACCGAAGTCTCAAAGATGAAACCGAAGTTTTCAAGACTCAAGATGAAATCGAGAATCAAGACTCAAGATGAGATCGAGAATCAAGACTCAAAAGATAAAACCGAGAATCAAGACTCTCGCCAGAGATCGAGAATTTGAAGACTCAAAGATGAAGACTCAAAGATATCAATCAAGATATCTCTCAAGACTCGTAAGACATCAAGACTCGTAAGATCAAGATATCAAGATCGAAGACAAAGGATATCGAAGGCACAAGAATTATCAAGACTTCAAGAATGTAATCAATGCTCAAGATATCCTGAATGTTCCGAGGCACTGAAGCTGAGGAATATAGCCGTTGGAATCCAGCTGACGTGGACCAATGAGAGGAAGACAACCAAGCTGAAAAAGCTTCAGAACTTACAAAGAATAGTATGGATTTGAATGTGTTTCTCTCCAACGGTAACATTCAAATCCATACTATAAATACAAGTTCTTCCTACATTATTACGTGTGGAAGTGCGAAGAAGATAGCAACGATGCTACAGAGCTAAGAGAACATATACCCAAGCTTTCCCACCCTAGAACACAAGTCTGTAGATATACAAATATATTCAAAGAGTGTTCTAGAACCCAATCTAAGCAACCCATGATGTATCCTACTCTTAGAGAGATTTTCCCAACCTTAGCATTGAGGCTAAACAAATGTAAGGGAAAATCTCACCTTAGTTGGAGACAATACCAAACCCAAACCCCATTCTCGTAAGAGATAACTAGTGGTGAAGTGAGGTAGTTGTTAGGCAATCCCGAGAGAGGGTGATAAGTCCCGTTGGAGTGTGAACTCATTAAACATCTAGAGGCGAGCCCGAGAGGGTGATAAGTTCAGTTTGAGTTAGTAAACTACAGAGGTAGTCAGAAAGCTCAAAGTAGAAAGGTTAGTAAACTACAGAGGTAGTCAGAAAACCTTAGAAAGTGTTTGAAGGATGTAGGTCCCGAACGGGTTTTGTGAGGGCAGAAGTCTAGAGGGGAGGGGTGAATAGACTTCTGAAAAACTTTTGTGCAAATCAGGTGTGAAAGCAGTTAGCACCGATCGAGGCGAGTGAATCGGTTTGATCGATAACCAACTTCTTGATCGCTGAAAGGCGATCGATTCGTAACTATCGGTTTAAGCGATGTCGCGGAAGCTAAGTTTTACCCGTGTGAAAAACCGTTTTGATAAATCGATTCCAAAGTCGGTCTTTTTAACCCGGTTGACTAAAGTGTCAAACTTGATCGATCGAAGCTTGGTGCTAAGTGATCTTAACTTAGAATATGTATCGCCGCTTTAATAGTTGTGTGCGATTGTGTAAACAGATTAATCAAAGCGGTAAAGGCACACAAGATTTATAGTGGTTCGAATTGCACCCGATCCTACGTCCACTCTTCCCTATCACAAGGGCACCAACTAAACCAATTGGACTTAGATTTTTTGTGTTAGTCCAACACAAGACAATCGACAGATATTTAAAGAGTTCTCACTCAACCGAGATAAATCGTAACTAGAAACCCTAGTCCGAAATCTTGCTAAACAACTTAACCTAACTTTGGGTTTGGATAATATTGTTTTGGTTCCAACTATGAAATCTTTTTCTAGTGTTTAAGATAGCCTATCGCCTAGATGAAAAGATTTCTATGCTAAGAACTTATGGGATGAACACTTAATAAAATAATCTTCTTGTTCGTGTTCTTCGTGCGGAAATCTGATTATAGCTTGAGCTTCTTGATCGTTTCAGGGTTTTCCGTGTTTTTACTCTGAAGTGTGATCCCATATTTATAGACCTCGAAATCAAAAGAGCCGTTGGAGAGCAATTTAAATTTCGTGCTATATTTGGTAGGCTTGAGGATTGATGTGACGTCTTGAGAATGGCATGGCCGAAAAGCGTGAATAGTGTCTTTTATAGCCGTTGGAGAAAGAAAGACCAAATCCGTAATTACTGCTCCGATCATACGTGTCTCGTCCTTATTGGTTAACTGACGCACTTTTCAGTGTTGTTCTTCCAACTAAGGTTGACATTCTTCTTATTCAGATCATCGACGTATGATTTGGTGAAACATCGATTTTTCACTGGTGGTGACTTCGATCGAATCAGGCGAATCGATCTAATACGATGGAGTCTTCTGGTGCCGGTTGACTTAGCTTCAACTAGCAGACTCTGCTGATGTAGGTCTTCTGGTCTGATCTTCTGGAAGTCATCTGATCTTCAAGTATTCTGAGCTTGAGCTTCATGACTTCAGCTGAGATATTTGACTTGATCAGATCGATCTGATCTTCTGTTCTTTTCTTGCATTCTGGCCTGTCGGATATCAGCTATTCTTTGGATCTTCAGATCTGACCTATACATATTGAGGTTCCCCCTCAATATGTGACCTATCTATTACATCAGTTGTTCTATACAGAAATTATCAACTGGTATTCTATAAACGGTAATATAAACATCAGTCAGCTAACAGGTCTGACTGGTCCTATTACATGTGTTTTAGAACTTTCATCAAAACTCTAAATTTCCCAACAAAGGAATTTCCCTAGGAATAGGGAGAGTGGATGTAGGAGCTTGAGTCTCCGAACCACTATACATTGTTGTGTTCTTTACTACTTTACATTCTTATCTTGTCATATGCACTCGATCATAAGCAAAACACAACACATGAGCTTAAAAGAGAAAAATCTGGAATCACCATTCCTTCACCCCTGTTTTTATATGCATCGCTTGTCATGTTTGCTTCCGCACGTGCAAAATGGGTTTTTCCACCGGGGCCTAACAAGTGGTATCAGAGCAGGAGTTCAAAAGGTTCACTAATTTCATAGTGACCACCTGAACTGATCTTTTTAAAGGAAAACCTGTTTCTTTAAAAATGCATATATTTTAATGTTTTGGCGTCCTTGTTGGGATATTTTAGTTTTAATGAACTATGCCAAAACATTATCAACTTGTGTTATTCAAGATAATTTACAGATAACAAGTTGAGGGGGAACGAAAGAACAAATTGAGGGGGAACTCACGGAATCAGAAGTAGATGATCGAGATCAGACGAGGCTACAGACGAGACTGATCGAGATCAGATGAGTTAGATGAGTTCCAAAGTCAACTGATGAGCTGTGCAAAAATCAGAAGAGAAGAAAAGCTAAAACCAACAAATCAGAAGAGAAGGTTGCAAATCAGAAGATGAGCAAAAGAGACTGATCAAGATCAGACGTGATCGAGATCAGATATGATAACCTGATATGATGTACTTACCAGATGTTATTCTGATATATTGTTCTGAAGATGTGTTGATCTGATCAGTCGAGCTAATCAGATCAGGCAAAGAAGAAATCAGATAGCCTGTGTAAAAGTAATCTGAGACTCAGTAAGTAAAACTGATCTGAGATTCAGTAAAGAAAACTGATCTGAGACTCAGTGAGAAAAAGAGACCTGAGGGTCAGGATGTCTAAAGTCAGAAGGAACTGAACTCAGTCAGCCTGAGTGTCAGTATGCCTGATCAGACAAGGTCCGCTGAATCAAGAAACCTGAGACTCAGTATGTCTCTGAAGACACTAAGAGATTAGATAGACCTGAGGTCAGGAGCCGAGCTGAAGATCAAAGAAGACTGAAGACCAAGACTGAAGACTTGTAATTCTTTATGGTTTTGTCTTTACTTTTGATAAGTTCATTGTAATCTGTAACTGATAACATACAATCAATGAAACTTTATCTTTATGCTCAAAGATAATATCTCATTATCTTTTTATATGTCTTTACTTTTGATATGCCTGAATGTTGTTTGGTAATAAAATTGTTGGGAAATTGGTGTTGGGAGATATACCAATCTTGTAATAGGAAAAACTGAAACCTGAGTATAGGTTAAGTGTTTTTGTAACAAGATGGTTTTGGCATCATCAAAAAGGGGGAAATTGTTGAGAAATGAATTTAATAAAGAAGATTTTGATTAGATCCCAAAACCCCTAAGTATGACATGTTCAGGATAATCTTGATAGTTGAGTCAGGATTCAGTTTTAGAGTGTTCAAGATGTTATCTGCACAATGTATAGTCAGCAGATATAGATCAGGATAGATTCTGAAGACTCAGTAAGTTTCTGAAGAAACTGAAGTTTCTGAAGAAACTGAAGTTTCAGTATGAAACTGAAGTTTCTGAAGACTCAGTATGAAACTGAGAATCTGAAGACTCAGTATGAGACTGAGAATCTGAAGACTCAGTATGAAACTGAGAATCTGAAGACTCAGTGTGAGACTGAGAATCTAAAGACTCAGCATGAAGACTCAGTATATCAATCAGTATATCCCTGAAGACTCAGAAGACACTGAAGACTCAGAAGACTGAAGATACTGAAGACTGAAAAAGACTCTGAAGACACAGAACACAGAAGACTGAAGACTGAACACTGAAGACAAAGGATACTGAAGGCACAACAATTACTGAAGACTCAGTAATGTACTGAATGCTCAGTATAACCTGAATATTCCGAGGCACTGAAAATATCTATCTAAAGGATACAATCCTGAGAAGAACGCGATTACTTATAAAAATAGATATTGCCCAAGACATTCAGATGCAGACAAAAGGAACTAAAACAAAGTGTTGTTAAGGTTATATCACTCAGAGATATTGACCTAAAAGAGCCGTTGTGTTTGTCTACTTAACTGAAGACAACAGCCAATCAGAGGAAGACATCACTGTACTTTACTGACACTGAAAGCACCATGTCACTGAAGCATGTCAGTAGTACTATGTTCCAGACTGCAAAAAGTGGTGAATGGCTGCATAAAGGCACTTTGCCTAAAACATGCTAGGGAGTGTCAAACCCTAAATATAGTCGTTCATCACACACCATAAGAGGAAACTCACGAAGCTATCTCTTCCAACGGATAGTTTTTCAAGAGTGACCTTGGTGTATGCCTATAAATACTTGTGACCATCTACATTGAAGGTTATGGGAAATTTGTAAGCAACTCAAGAGCTCAAACTTATTATTGCAAGTTGAAGCACTCGAAAACCCAAGAATTTCCCAAGTGCTTTACATTGAAGAGAGCTCATTCACTAAGCCTAGTTTTGATAAGATATATCCAAAGCTTAGGAGATATCCTAGCCTTTGCATTGTACTTAATTGTAAAGGATATGTCATCCTAGTTGGAAACCAACCAAGAAACCCCAAACTCTTTGTAAGGTAGTTTGAGTGTGATTGTTGGTGAGTTGGAGTTGTAAAGAGTTAGTAAACTACATTGAGGTAGTCAGAAAGCTCTAGAGAAGAAGTGAGTAAACTATCTTGGATAGTCAGAAAGCTTGTGTGTGTTTTGAGTAAGTAAACTACAGGGGTAGTCAGAAAGCTCAAAATAGAAAGGTTAGTAAACTACAGAGGTAGTCAGAAAACCTTAGGAAGTGATTAGTGAATTTCTCTAAAGAGTCAGAGAGAGTGGACATAGGAGCTTGAGTCTCTGAACCACTATAACTTGCTGTGTTATTTGCTTTCTGTTCTGCATTGATTAACTGTTGCATACCTTTAAACTGAAAGCATATTTTCACTGATACTCAGTTGGAATCAATCCACTGAAGTTGCATCTGAACTGAATCACAGCCTAACCACTATTCCATTAAAATGAAGGTTTTCAGCAAGGCATAAAACGAGTATAAACTTAGGGCCAACCATTCCGCACATCTGAGTAGCTTTTCAAGCAAGCTCAGTAACTCTGAAAACTCAGGATCAGTTGGGATTATCTGAGGTATCTGAAAGCAGCTCAAGATCACTGTCTCAAGTAGACTTTGACTCAGAGCGATTTGTGCTTCTCAGGACCAAATCATCAGGACAGCCTGACCCAATCTGACCTCAGTGAAGAAAAAGTTTTAAAATCACTGAACACGTGTATTCCCCCCCATACACGTGTAAGACTCGTTTGCACCGGGACCAACAGGGAGATTTCTTGAATTTAATGAGTTAATCTTGTATTCCAAGAATACATATCTTCATTCCATAACAAAATTCAAAGAAAATCTTTCTCCCCTTTTAATCCATAAATTTCGAAAAAAATGGAAAAATAAGGCAACAATATTTATTTTATTTTAAACACCTTTTTCAGTTATTGGACTTTAAGTTGGGCTACTTAGGGGGCCTTTAGGAGAATTAAGATTGGACCTTCCAATTGATCTTGAATTATCAATATTGAGCCACAATATTATTCAAGCCCATAAATATTAATTAATCCCACTACATAATTAATATTGCACTATCCATCTTAACCCATATTACAGTCAATATGGCTCCCGGTTATTATTTCCCGTGTTTAAGATTATCTAGCCCATTAATTAATTCAAGCCACTGAAATAGCTTTCCATTAATTAATATCTTTTGTCCTTGGTTAAGGAACGGTTCAACATTATTATCCATACCGGAAACTAGTTCCACTTGCAAGATTTGGTATGATAAAGCTTATGAACCTCCCAAGGGGGCAAATCGAACAAGCTTACTTGCACACGATTCTCCGTATTAAATCTTAGCAATCACATGTGACCAATAATATTGCCCAAGATAAAAAGTATTGAATCTCGTTGATTCTCTACCCATGATAAGTCAAAGCAATAGTTACCAACCACACGTGATCCTATTTAAGGGATTTAAGATTAAGAAATAACGAACCTGATCGAGGTCTAATTCTTCCTTGTTCGATTCAAGAATTTGTCCTCCTCAGAGGTCCTATTCAAATTGCATCAGTCATGCACTAGTGTAATCTCTTGGTCAAGACAAGCCAATCTGAGCCTTACACTTCAACCTTTCACGATGGATTGTTCATTTCCATCTAGGTCGTGAATGGTGTACTTTTAGTTACAAGGGATTGTTAATTTAATCTTCTGTGATCTGGTATCACTAAATTAACTACAATGTAACACGTACTATTTATTGAACAATTATGCAGTAAATATATGTAACATTCGATGATATCTAAAGCATCAATGATAAACAATTTATTTCAGTAAATAAGTCTGAAATTTAGTTTTGATTATACAAAGTAAAAGCATACTTTCCAGTATAATCCCAACAGATAGGGGGTGGAGAACAGCTTCGCAATTTTCCACTTCGCAAAAAAGGCATCGATCTCGAAACCATCGAACTGCTTGCCATTGTCCGTGATGATTGCTTGTGGGAGGCCGAAACGACAAATGATATTTTTCCAAATGAATCGTATGATCTTCTCTTGGGTGATGGTCGCTAGAGGTTCTGCTTCCGCCCACTTGGTGAAGTAGTCTACCGCGACTACCGTGAATTTTGAACTGCCCGGGGCTTTCGGGAAAGGACCAATCAGGTCAATCCCCCACTTCGCGAACGACCATGGGCTGTAGATCGACGTAAGCTCCTCAGGAGCTCGCTTAATCTGGAGAAAAAAACTGGCATTGCTGACATTTCTTCGCGTACGCAATTGCATCCTTCCTTAGGGTTAACCAATAATAATACGTCTGATCGTCTTGTAGACGAGAGACTGACATGCGGTATGATTTCCACAATCTTCTTCGTGGATTTCTTTCAAGATTACTTGGCCTTCTTCCGGGGTGACGCATTTCAAAAGTGGTAACGAGAAACTTCGCTTGTAAAGTTGTTTATTGATTACGGTGTACCTCGCTGCTCTTAGTTGTAACCGACGAGCTGCGACCTTATCTTCTGGCAGTATCCCTTCCTTGATGTACTCTTTGATTTCGGTCATCCAACTATTTTCCGGGGTCTCAATCTGAAAGACTTCCTATGAGTGTTTGATGGACTTGCTTGATTCGTCCAAGTTATTTTCTTTAGTCTATGATGACGCGACCTGCTGAGGGAGTGTTGAGTTTAGTAACTGTTATGTTGTCCGTATCTGCGGCGCCTTCCGATGTGGCCAAACGAGCTAGAGCATCTGCCTGTGTGTTTTCTGCTCGAGGTATCAGCTCTATTCGCACTTCCTCGAACTTTTCGACGAGGCTCTTCGCTATCTGTTGGTATCTCACCATCTGCTCGCCCCGTGCATCGTACTCTCCTGACATCTGGTATACAACCAGCTGAGAATTGCTGTAAACTTTCCACTTTCATACACCAATGGCCATTACCATTTCCAGGCCATTTATCAAGGCCTCATACTCCGCTTCATTGTTGGTGGCGTGAAAATCGAAGCTTATAGCCGTGGTGAAGGACTGTTGTTCGGGACTGATTAGGACCACTCCAGCCCCTGCTCGGGTGCTCGTCGAGGAGCCATCGACGTGCAATGTCCATGGGATGTCGATTGCCTCTGGCGTCTTCTCTGGAAAGGTGAGTTCGGTGAGAAAATCGGCGAGGACCTAAGCTTTGATCGCAGTTCGGGGTGTGAAGGTGATCCTGAACTGTCCTAACTCGATGGGCCATTTCAACAATCTCCCGGTTGTATCAAGTCGGTGCAACACTTATCTAGCGGCATGGTAGTTAAAACTTCTATTTAGTGATCGAAGAAATACTGTCGTAGCTTTCGGACGCTCATAATCAAAGCGTACGCGAGCTTCTCGAGTGGTGGAAACTTGAGCTCGGCATCATTCAGGGTCTGGCTGACGAAGTATATCGGCAAATGGTACTGACCATCCACCCGTACTAACACTGCGCTGAGAGCGGACTCCAAGGCCGCGAGGTATAGAAATAAATTCTCGCCTGGTATGGGTTTAGCCAAGATTTGGGGGTCGGAGAGGTACACTTTGAGCTTCAGAAACGCGGCTTGGCATTGTAGGGTCCATGAGAACTTCCCTTTTTTCATGGCTTCGAAAAAAGGCTTGCACTTGTCCCCCATCCTGTACATGAATCTGTTGAGAGTCGCGAGACAACCGGTCAACCTCTGGACTTCTTTTATGTTGCGAGGTGGTTTTATGTCCATGATGGCTTTGATTTTTGTAGGGTTGGCTTCGATACCTCGCTGACTGATGATATGGCCCAGGAATTTTCCCGAACCAACTCCGAAGCTGCACTTCTTGGGATTTAGGCGCATGTTGTATTTTCTTAAGATGTCAAAGGTTCGGGCGAGGTGGCACAGATGGTCCTCCTTCTTCTCACTTTTCACCACAATGTCATCGATGTATACCACCATGATCTTTCCAATCTCGTCGACGAACATTCGATTTACCAAACGCTGGTAGGTTGCCCCTGCGTTCTTCAATCCAAATGGCATCCTCTTCCAACAATATACGTTTTTCTCTTTCAGAAAAGATGTGTGTTGCTGATCATCTTTATCCATGGCGATCTGGTGATACCCGGCGAATGCATCCATGAATGTCATCATCTCATGCCCAGTGGTGCTATCTACGAGGTGATCGATATGCGGCATTGGAAAGTAATCCTTTGGACAAGCCTCATTGAGGTCGGTGAAATCGATACATAGCCGCCAAGAGTTATTTGCTTTTTTCACTAGCACCGCATTGGCCACCCACTGCTGCTGATCTGCCTGCTCGATCAACTTGTTATCAAGTAGCTTCTTCACCTCTTCAGCCAGAGCTGCGTATTTCTCAGGGCCAAACTTTCTCCTTTTCTGGGATATTAGCTTCTTTGTCGGGTCGATATTTAGTTTATGGCATGCGACCTCGGGGTCGATGCCGACCATGTCCTCATGTGACCATGCGAATACGTCTAGGTTCTGCTTGAGAAAATCTATCAATTGATCTCGCAGGTCGCTAGGAATTTGCGTTCCGATGGTCACGCTTAGTTTCGGCCGATCGAGGTCGACTGGGATTATTTCGAGTTCTTCGATAGGGGTTGCTCGTTCTTGGATCAAGGTTAGACTCTCGCTCTTCGGAGTCGACCTCCATTGGCTCGAAACCGATGCGGGGTTCCAAATCTGGTAAATCTCGTATGGGCTTCTCTTTAGCTGTGATGTCAACTTCCATAGGTGTTACATTCATTTCTATTACAATTTCTATCTCCATTTTATAATTTTATTTTTCTTTCCGGGGTGGAGTTCGGCTCGTACAACTTAGCCCCACCTCGGATTTTCTACCAAAATAAAAAGCAAAATTTAAATCGACACAAGTGTAAGTTAAACATTTTCTTGCCGCAATCTGGTCACCCTTGATGGTGCCAATTTTCCCGTCAGATCTGGAAAACTTAATACAATAGAAATAGGACGAGGTGGCAGCCCCGAACTCATGTTCGAAAGGCATGCCAAAAAAAACATTGAAGTTCGAGGGGGCATCGTTGATCACAAAGTCCAGCTGTCTCGTTGTCTTCACATCGATGTCCAAGGTCGAGGTGATTTCCACAGATATGCGAATCATTCCATAAGCTTTGACAGGTTGTTTTTCGAAACCTCGGATTCTGACTTCGCAGGGCTCGACGTAAGAGTGGAAATCGCCGAGCAGGTCAAGTGCCTTCTTGAATAGGATGTTGCAGAAAGCCCCATTATCGATCATGATGTGATGAATCAAAGCTCCCATTATCCTGGCTGAGATTACGAGCGGATCCTAGTTCGGGTAGACCACTCCATCTTTATCTTCTTCGGTGAAGGTGAGCTGTTTCTGATTTGGGATGATGGTGTTGACTGGAAGGCAACTCAGCACAGCATTATCAAGAGCTCGCATCTTGGCCTTTTGACGTCAGTTAGACAGGGAGGTTGTTGGGACAAAACCCCCAAGGGTCCCCCCTGTAGGGCAGATCATGTGGATGACCCTATTCTTCGCCCCCGCTGGGATCTGTGGACCTTGCTTTCTTTGGTTGGGCTGGTTTCCTGGCGGAGGTGCTTGTCGCGGGTTTTGCTGCTGCCTTGGCTTAACAAACCGTTCCAATTCCCTTCTTCGTACAACTTCCAGAGCTCTCTTTGTAGGTCGCGACAATGTTCAGTGGTATGCCCAATGGAATTGTGGTAATCACAAAATTTCTTTGGGTTGAGCTTAGAGACGTCCTGGAACATTTCCTGAGCCGGTGGGATCTGTTGTCTGCCCCTGATCGCCTGAAAGATCTGGGCTGCATTCATGGTCAGTTTTTCTAGGAGCTTCACCTCCAGAGAGTTGTCGATCGGCTTGAACATTCCCAGAGCTCGGTAGTTCGTGGACCCGGGTCTTCTGAAAGGTTTCTCGGACTTTGGATCAGGCTTCTTGACTTCGACCTTCACCTCACTTGGTCACTGCTCGCCCAATCTTGAGGCCAGTATCTTGACATTGATGGGTATTCATTGTTCATCATTTTCCAGAGTTTGGTTCCCTTCTTCAACCCATGCACTATCCCCAAGACTTTGGCTTCATCGCCCAGTTGCTCGCCTTCCATAATGAGTTGGTCTATGCGATCAATGTATGCTCGGTCCGGCTCTTCCTCGAACTGATGGATGTTCGCCAGATGCTGCTTGGTTCCTTTGTGTGGGGTCAGCGAGACGAAGTGGGTGAGGAACAATTGAGCCATCTGATGGAAAGACTCTATGGATGTCGGTGGTAGGGTATTGAACCAACGGTAGGCCCGGTCGCCTAGCGTGAGCGGGAAAATTCGACACTGGGTGGCATCAGTCGCGCCCATGGAGTTCATGTAGGATGTGTATTTGCTTACATGATTGATCGGATCGGTGTTGTCGTTGTATTGCTTGATGGAGCTGACATTGATCTTGATTTGGACAGGTGCAAGCATGACTGTGGGTGATAATGGCGAGATGGGTATCTTTGTGGTGAGAGGTACTCCCCCCTTGTTCGCTAACTGTTCTTGGAGATCTTTGATATTCTGGAGGATGGCGGCCATTTGTGGCAACTAGTTCTATCCTGCGACCTCGCTGCGGTGATGGCGAGGCGGAGAGTTTCTTTCTTGTCGATGAGGTGAGGGAGTTCGGTGACGTCTGTATGGTGAAGGAGTCCTTTCCGATCTGTGGGGTGAGGGACTCCGTTCGAGTCGATCCTTCGCCGATATCCGCTACCTAGGTCTGCCTTGGGCTACCGATCCCGAACATGAACTTTCGGGTCCGGCATGGTCGCGCTGCGTCGGCCTGGGCTGATCTCACTGGGGTCCGTGGCCTTGATGCGGGCCGCCATTGAAACCTTCTGAGAATAAACGTTTGTGGATGGGATTCGGCCTTTCATTCGGATTACGCTGATAGACTGGAGTACATTGCGTCCCTCGAGAGTTGGCTTCCTGACTTACCTCGCGGTGAGGCCCCTCTTGGCGAGGTCCGTCGTAGTTGACTCTTTCCTTGTAAGACTCTTCGCGGTGGGACTCCTCGCCCCTCTGGCCTTTGCCCTTGCTTTGGGCCTTCCGATTCAGGTTGTGGCGTAGGTCGCCATCTGGGATCTGTACTTCGGCCTGCTTTCGGAGTAACTCCGCGATAGCTTCATCGATTTCTTTCGGAGTACGGATCTGCTCGAGCTTTTGAGCAATCCCGATGGTGGGTCCCCCAGCCTTGCAGTTCCTAACGGCCGGGCCGCTAGCCCTTGCTCCGCCGGAGCGACATGAAACTGAAACGACTTTTCTCTTGGTGATGAGAGTTGCTTGAGACATGGTTGAGTGGTTTTTTCCTTTTAGAGATTTGGGTGAATGAGATGGGTTTGTATCGAAGATTCGTGAGGAATACTCCAATGAGAAAACACTAAAAATTTAGCTTGATGTTTCTTAAAGAGTACCCTTCTTCTAGCGCCAATTGTTGTGCACTAAAATATGAGGATTATGGTTTAAGATGTGGCTTAATGATCTTAGTGACACAAACAATAAATGTGTAAAATGGATTGCATTTATGTGATATATTTGTTTGAGAAAGATAAGTGTTGAGCAATAAATTTGCAAGAGGTTTGGTAAGGTATTATTTTCTCCCAATTTCTTGGTCATAAATGACCCATATTTATAGTATTTGGGAGAGTGGAGCTCACTCTCCTGGTTACAAGTACCAAGGGCCGAAAGTGGCTCTGCAAAATATTAAATGCTACAGATTGATTTGACTCAGGTCGGAGGTCGCTGGGATGTCGCCCGAGAGAAGTTCGGATAATCAGGGATTTAGCCGTTTAACTATTTCTAGCTACTCATCATTACCGTCCTTTACTAACACATCTCTGATTAGGACCATTCTTAGGTAAGGTCCCTGGCGCTGCTCGCCTACCACGGGTCCCATCTCAATTAATGCTTCGTACTTGTGCTAGTATGCGACCTGCGAGGTGTGTCAAGGACGCATACTCGTGCTTGGTGAGCCTATGCTTCCATTTTCTCAGCGAGGTGTTATACTTGCGTAAAATTTGGATTCGCCCCTTATACCTCCTTCCAGGTCGGGCTCGACCTCGTGCTATATGCCCACAACAAGAATTAATATAAATTAATTAATTTCATACTTATCTATAAATTTATATTTTAGATGAGATGAAATTCTTAATGCCCACATGAATTTGATTCCGCAGAAAACAACTTCACTTGTATACTCGATGAGCCTCCCCGCATGATGGAACAGAGAATCTGGCCCACGAATTGGGGGAATGTTAGTATTAATGTTGGGAAAATGATATAAACAAATTAATTCCCTACATTTTTATAAGTTCGAACTTTTTAGATGCTATGTGATTTTTTAATAATATTAGGTGCCTCAAATTATCCACCCTATGAACCTTATCCTAATAATAAAGTTGAAAAATTCAAGAGCACAACCACAAATAAGGGGAAATATTAAGAAAATTAATGCTCCATCCGTCCCACTATAAGTTTTCCACGTTTTTTTTCTATCCGTCTAACTATAAGTTTCCCTTTCCATAAATCAAAAAAGTAACTCCACTACCCATAATCTTTATCCTCACTTTTCACACAATATTACAAAAAATGTCACTCACTACTCCACTCATTACTTCACGTACATTTTTCCTCTCTTTCAATATCCAAAATTACCATTCATTTTTATTATTCTTTAATAATTTTTTTTTATACCGAAACGGGAGAGTATAAACTAATTAAAATCACATCTATTCACCACCCTTATTAAATTCTCTATTCAATGAGCTCCTCCCTATAATGGATCTGGGCAGCCATCTATGTTTTAAAATTCAGGTCTGATCGGTCGGTTTTCACTGGTTTTCACCAAAAAAAAAAAAAAAGGAGGGGTTTTCACCGGTTTTCGAAGCCGGTGCCGGGGAGGGAGAGGTTGATGACCCAAACAAGAATTAAAGCGAACGAACACGCCAAGGCACCGAAGGAAACCGGCGCCAACGTCGCCAAATCAAAAAACAAAATCATGAAGCCAAAGAACGTTGCCTTAAACATTGCAGAAATTGCTGAACCCATACCGTCAAACCCAACATCTAGGAGAACACAACGAACAGAAAAACCAAAAACCAACACGGCCAAAATCAAACGCGTCAAAAGAAAAATCAAACCCCACACACGAACACAAGAAACCCGCGAAGGAAAAAGAGGAAGAACTTCCTCTGGCTCCGGCTCAGGATCTGCGGCGGCGGGTGGCGACGGAGGCGGTGGCTTTTCGAGATGAAAATTGGCATGTGGGGAAAATTGGGGATCTGTGTTGTTGATTGATTGTGGGATGAATTGAAGGGGATTTTGGGATGAGGAAGAAGGATGGGGAAGGCGCCGATTGAAGAAACAAAAAATGAAGGGAGAGAGAGATAAGGTTTTAGTTTTTTTTTTTTACCGGCCCTTTATGTTTCTTCTCAAATCTCAACCTAGCCCATTTATCTTTCTTTTTGCTTTAACAATTTCTCAACCCAGCCCATTTATCTTTCTCTTTTCTCAACCCAGCCCATTGATTTTTTTTAAAATTTTGATTTTTATTTTAGATTATGCATATTATATATATATAATATTTATTATGACGTCACACCGGCTCAATCCGGTCCAACCGATCCGACCCTTGTCCAACCTTTTTTTGAGGTCGTCAACTTCCAGTTTCGATTTTTAAAGCATAGGCGGCCATCTCCATTATCATCAGATTTTTAGATAAAAATAAGTTTAATTATAAACATCATCTAATTTTAATTATACATATATATTCTATATATATTTTAAAATTTTAATTATCTTTGAAATATAACATGTATCACTATTAACTATTTGTGATATTATTTATTACAAATATTATATTTTAAAATTTTATTTATCTTTAAAACATGACAGATATTATCATAATCACGATTTGTGATATCATTTATTACAAATATGATGTATTAAAAAATAAGGAAATATAGGGTAAATAGAGAATCTATATTGCCATCTCCATTATCTTTACTTTGCTTTCGGTAAAATCTCAAACAACATCTAAATATGATTATAGATATACTCACTCATATTCCTTATAATTTTTAATCTTTTTTAAAAACTTTAATTATTTGATATTTCACATCAGTAAAACAGGTAACTGGAAAATTACGTTCAAGGTTCAGGAACAAAAATATCTGAAAAAACAAACGCGAAAAGACGAAAAGACCCCTGAAACGAGCGTGTCGCTGTCTTGAAATTGTTGACTGTATTCCATTTCGGCGGCTCTTTTCAACTCCCTCTTTCTCAGTTGCTTCCTCTCAAACCCCCGTTTTTTGTGTGCTGTTTACCCTCGTAATCATTTCCCCAGCTCTTTCATTTTTCTATCTAATTATTCTTCCTTTTCTTCAATCTACTGATTACTTTTCTGTTTGGGGTTTTCTAATTTAATTTTGTTATGGGAGCTAAGATTACACTGCTGCGAATTGGGAGCTGTTTGTGAGGTTAATTTTGATCTGAGAAGACGAATAGATTAGTGACGAGAATTGGTGCTAGGGTTGGGGGAAAAGGTCTGAATCAGCTTCTTTTTTTATGGCGGAAAGCCGGCGCTATGCGCTCAATGCTCATCTAGGTCAGTTTATTTTTTTTCCAACTTTTTTTGGGGGTGGCGGGGGGTTTAGGGTTTCTAGCTGTTTTTGTTAGATTATTTTAGTGCAATTTTTTGTTTGGGTTTGTCTTTCTTTCGTCATATACTGCTGAGTGATTGGTGCATGACGCTACTTCAGATTTCTGCGGAGATTTGATGTTGAATGGAAACCTTATCTTTGGATTTGAGTTGCAAAAAAAATTGAGTCTGAATTTGGAGAATGAGATTTAGTTATTGATTATTTTGAATATTTTCTTCCAGTTCATTCAAAATTAAGTTCGCCAATGATGGGAAGTGATTTATACTGGAACGTGCCATAGTGTTGATGATTACCCTTCATTCCATTAGCCCCTGGGTTTATGTGTCTGATTTTGTTGCTTCCTCTGTTTCCCATACACATTATGGCTCCTGATACGAATTATAGAGTTGGTTGAGGCTTAATAACCATGCAGAAGATAGAATTCAGGCTTCAGTTGGAAAGTCTTAATATGTTTTGTTTTCAATATATATATATATGCCAAAGATCTTTCCCTATTTCTCTTTATTCATAATTTCATATATATGTATATAGCATTGCTCTTCTTCTAAACATGCACAAGTTAGCTTCTCTTTATTTTTCTCTTCTTAGTAACTCATAACTCATATATCTGAGTCCATTGAGTGAGTTGTTATTTCTATGCAGATATTGAGCAGATACTTTCAGAAGCACAACATCGCTGGCTGCGTCCTGCTGAGATTTATGAAATACTTCAAAATTACAAGAAATTCTGTATTGCTCCAGAACCTCCTAGTAGGCCTCCAAGTATGACTTACCATCATCACCTTTTCTTATATGACTAATTCGAATAATTAATGTCAATTGAATATATTATACAAACATGGATCTAGTATACATGCTAATGGATATCAGTTACCGTATGTTTGATTTTGGATTTAATGGATTTCGAAATCCCGATAAATAGTAATGGTGTGTGTTTGTTGTAAGATTTAAGTAGGGCAGGGTTTAACTTTATGTAAAATTGATATGTAAGAGTGTGTGATATTATATTATTGTTTAATGTAATTATATTTATTTGATGATTGTGTAATTATTTGTGTGCTATATTGGAAGTTGTAAAAGTGACAAAATGTGTGAAAACTGATAAATAAGAGAAGAATAGGACAAGAGAATCATATTTGCATTAAGTTATTGGAGAGAGTGTGATGGAGTAAAAAATTGGTATTTGTAGGGATATTGATGTAGTGTGATGGAGTAAAAACTGTTAGATTTCAAAATCCCAAATCCGGTTTCCTATCTGATTAATAATCATGGGATATTAGGATTGGTATTGGTTGTAAAATATATTTAGCTACTGGTAATAGAAGTTTCATACATGTAATTGCGATTCTTTTCAGTGATTTGGAAATATATTTGGGGCTAGAATTTTGTTTAAGACATGCTTTTGGCTTCTATAATGCAAAATGATGAGTATCATTTCATACCAGTTAACGCGATTACGGAAGGGAGGAGACAGAGTGGTCATTGCATTCTTTTATTTCAGTCTTTCTAGTTTTTTATCACTTATTTTTTTTGGGTCATGTACTTTTCAGGCGGTTCTCTCTTTCTTTTTGACCGGAAGGTGCTGCGATACTTCCGAAAAGATGGCCATAACTGGAGAAAGAAGAAAGATGGAAAAACAGTGAAGGAAGCACATGAAAGGCTCAAGGTAAATGCTTAAAAAGTCTCTCTGTTCTCTGATCTTTCACTTTGCTATTTAGTGGCTCAATGATTGTAATTGCAGTTCCGGAGGTACTTTTGTAACTCTATTATGAGTTGTAAGATAAGCTACTAAGAAAGTAACACTTGGGGTGCACCAGTCGCCCCGTGCAATTGGTGCACAACTAATACCGTTCCATGAAAACAGTTAATATTGATCAACTAATACATTTTAATAAAACAACTAATACCATTTAAAATGCACTTGAGTTGCACGAAACAACTGGTGCTTAGAAGTACTTTCCATTAAGAAAATATCAACCAGATCTATCAAGGATGCTATTTTAGTTGAAAGTTGTAATGATTCATACTTAACATATCTAAATGCGAATCTCTTTTCAGTCTGGAAGCGTTGATGTACTGCATTGCTACTATGCTCATGGGGAAGATAACGAGAATTTTCAAAGGCGTAGCTACTGGATGCTTGAAGAGTAAGCTTAAATTATACTTAACTTCTCAGAACAAATTAACTCACAATCTTGAAGTTGCATTTCCAATTTATATTGTTGAAGCTAGTCTTAGTTTGAAACTTGTTGATGATTGAAATCAAGCCTTTGAGGACATCAACTGAACTATTGAGCTTATTCATTATTACATTTCTCTTACATTATGGTATGTTTGTTTATGGATTGAAGTGGATTTCAAATCCAATCGGGTGGATTTGATGAATAGTAAAAAGTGCATTTGGATTTTATACATGTTTGAGCGTGGATTTTGTAGGATTTGATAGGCGGGATTATGGGATAGATGATTGGTTGTGTATTGAAAATTGTTTGTAAAGTAGGAGAGAGTTTAAACAAAAAAAAGGAGAGAGAGTGTTGAGTTGGCTATATAATAATAATTAAAAAGTGGGTGATAGCTGATTGATGGTGTTTGAAATTGTGTTTGAAAAGAGTAAAATAAGTGTATTATGGGGTAGAGTATTAGAGGATTTGAAATCCTATACCAAAATTCGGATAAACAAATGAGAATTTGGATTTTGAAAAAAAAAAAAAAGTGGAGTGAGAAGCTGTAAACAAACATACCCTTCACCATCTGGTGAGTTGAGATGTACCTTTATAGGACTCGTTTGGTTGGAGTAAGGGGGATTGGTTGGATTCATTGTAGTAGGATATGTTAACTTGGCTAACACACCATATTTAGGGGGTGTGATCCATTATCACCCCCATGAAAAGCTAGGAAGGCACGCGAATCCATAATATTAGGCTTTGCTAAATACAACCAAACTATTGAAAAGCTTAACTGGGCACATTTAAGTGCAAATGTCTCTAAAAAGTTTATACTGAATTCTTGTTTTAATGCTCTTGTTTGTCGAAGTCTGAATTTTTCCTTCTTTTTTTTGCATTGGCTGATTTCTGCTTCAGGGAGTTCTCTCACATTGTTCTTGTCCACTATCGGGAGGTAAAGGTAATGAAATCTCCTTATGTATTCTCTCTTATGTTACATATGAAAGTTTAATTTGCAAGATTTTGGCGTAAAGTGTGACAGAATTAACGTATCAATGTTAAGGTTTCAGTAATCAACATGACTATCCAAGATCACAAATCTGAATCAATTCCTGTGAATCTAACCCCAACTATAAATTTTTCGAATGTAATCTGGAGTCATCTATGGTTTAGGCCCTGTTTGTTTACAGCTTCCCACCCCATTTTCTTTCTTTATTTCAAATCCAAATCCCCGTTTTTTTATCTGTATGTTGGTATAGTATTTCAAATTAAATCCTCTAAAATCTACCCTATAGTACCTATAATTAACCTATTTAACTTATTTTCAAACACAATGCCCATTGCACTATCAATCATATATCCCCCACTTTTTAATTAGTATTATCTACACAAGTCAACACTCTCTTCCTCCATTTTTTCCTTTACACACTCTTTCCTCCTACTTTACACACAATTTTCAATACGCAATCAATCATCTATAACATACTGTCTGAAATCCTACCCTATCAAATCTACACCTACGTTGCTCGGACTCGGGTGCGGGTGTCGGACACGGGTACGGGGATACGTGTCCGACTCTCAAAATTTCTAAATTTAGGATCCGTGGACACGGCAAAAAAGGATCCGGAATTAGGACACGGGTGCGGGGATACGTTTGAGCAAGTATATTACAAAAAAATATATATTTTCATATAAAGCACATAACATTAAATTCAAGGATAATTTGTGGTAGGTGGGATTATGGACTTATCTGATTTGATTTAATCAGTCAACTTTATTTAAGTAAATGTATATATTATTATATCTTTTTTGTTTTTTTGTTTTTACTTATATATTATTATATATTTATATTATAAATTATGACTTACGAATTTGAATAATTAATTAATAGAAGGTCAGGTTATTAATTCATTATATTTTACTGGATATATTATTAGTTTTATGGGTTGAGTCGGTTGACTTATTCAATCAAATAATTTAAAGGGTAAACACGTGGCAAATAACAATTGGACCAAAAAAAAGGTTAGACCCCCTTCTTCAACCTTCTTCTTCATCGCTTCTTTCTACCTTTCTGCAACAAAAATGAAAAAAACAGAGATCAACACAATCGGAGATGCATCCCTTCTTCAACCTTCAACTCTTTCAATTTCTGCAAAAGATCGAAGCACATATCAAAATTTTGAGTGAATCTGCAGAAATCAAAGCACAAATCAAACTCCTTCTTCAACCATCAAACTCTACGAAATCTGCAGATCGAAGCACCAATCAAAATTTTGAGTGAAATCTGCAGCAGCGCTGCGCTGCACCACCGGAATAGAAACAACCGAGTCCGATTGCCAGATGAAGAACCCAATATGGATTTCATACTGGTATCCGTGTCGCACCCGGCGGACACGGGTACGCCACCATTTCCGGCGAGTCCGAGCAACATAGATCTACACTCCCAAACATATACAAAATCCGAATATACTTTTTACAGAGAATGCTACATCCTACATATACCCACTGGGTAGATTACCCATACAATGAACTCATGTAAAAAAATATAAAAAATTAGTAGTTGGGAACCGTGCCATTCATTCTCGACTTAGTAATTTTAAGGGCGGGAAGATTACTCACTGTGTAGATAAAGTTTTTTGCACTTTTTACTATTCATCAAATTCACCCTATTGGATTTAAAATCCACTCAAATACATAATCAAAGATATCCTCCCTCTGAATTTTTTCATAATATCTCCTAATGAGTACTAGTTGGTATATCCGTTTTAGAAATCTCTGATATATTTTTTCTTCACAGGGAAACAGGACAAATTATAATCGAACTAGGGATCCCAATGGTATTCCTGCTGGTCGGAAAAATGAAGAATCTATATCTAATTCCGAGTTGGAAAATTCAGCAGCTTCTAGATTTCAATCATATGATTATCAAAGAGCATCACCAATCACAGATACAACTAGCCTTAACAGTACTCAGGCCTCAGAGCATGAAGATGCTGAATCAGGTATTATTTCTGTCACATTCTTATATAAAAATTTAATACCTTTTTCTCTTCACTAAAATTTGAAGCTATTAGAGAGTTATTCAAAATTATGATAGAAGATTTTCCACTGCAGCATATAGGAACCAAGCAAGTCCTGGATACCAGTCTATTCATGATTTACAGTCTCCTGCAATGCAGAAGATGGATGTTGGTTCAATGCCTTATCATCCTGTCCCTATATCAAGTAATGGATTAAATTTCTGAATTTACTTCTATCTTTGCTTTTATTGTGTCCATCTTGGATGGTTTAAGTACTCATGCTTTGTATTAAAATTTTGTCTTGTGTCATAAAATCTTCAAGTAATGTTTGATTTGAATGTTATAATCATTAAGGGCATGTTTAATTTGGCATATATAGAGGATTGTGAAATTGAAATTCAAAATTTAGTGGATTTTAAAATCTTTATAAATATAAATGGTGTGTGTTAGTTTTGAGATATAAATAGGGTACGATTGGCTTTATGTCAAATCGATGTGTAAGAGTGTGTGATGTTTTATTATTATATTATTGTTGATTGTAATTGTATGATTGAATGATTGTGTAATAGTTAATGTGTGTTATTGGAAGTTGCAAAAGTGAGAATAAAAGGTGTGAAAAGTGATAAATAAAATAAGAGTAGGAATAATAAAAATCATATGGGTCATGTGAGAGAGTATGGTGTAGGAGAAAATGTTATTTACAGGGTTTATAGGTATTTGTAGGGTGAATGTATTAGGTTTTTAAAAACTCGATTCTAAAGAACAAAGTAGGACCAGATTTGGATTAAAAAAAATCCCAGATCCGGTTTTCAAATCCCAAATCAAACATACCCGAAGTTTCCAGTGAGAAAATCATTGATAATGATGATTAGTGGGAGTATACACTGCAATACTCACTTGACTGCAGTGTAAGATCTCTCTCTCTCTCTCTCTCTCTCTCTCTCTGTGACGAGTTGGGGACTGATACCTTTTAGTTCTCGTGTGTACTTTTGTGTTAGTAACATTTACTGCTATGGCAGATAACTACCAAGGACAATCTTCAGCTATTCCTGGCATGAATTTTGGATCAATCATTCAAGGAGAAGAAAAAAAAAATTCTATGGATAATGGTCTGGCGTTTGACCTTCAACGAGATCTAGAGTTTTCTTCTTGGAAAAATGTTGTTGAAAGCAGTAATGCTGGTTATCAACCTGCCAGTTATGAGCTATCACATCCTTTGAACCAAACGAGCATGATGCCTGGAGAAGATAATGATCTGCTCGATCAAGTTCTCTCTCTCTCTGGTGCATACAGAAAGAAGCAGGAGTTTGGAAGTCATTCTGATGGCTTGGAAGCGTGGCAGGTATTCAATGTTGAAATAGTAGTATAATCACTTATTTTGCAGTAATCATAGCAAACATATTAGAAACATTTGGATGAGTTGATCTTATGTAAAACAGTTTTACCGTGCCACCAGTTTGCAACTAATACTTTATAGTAAACAATTAATTCTTTTTAATAGAACAACTAATACTGTCAAAATAATACATTTTAATGAAACCACTAATACCGTTAAAAAAAAACACCAAATGCAAACCGGTTGCACAGTAACACTGGTTCACATAAGGCTTTGCATTTTATTTATTTATTGGCTTTCATTGGTTGTATGTTGATTCTTATTCTTTATTTATTGGCTTTCATTGGTTGTATGTTGATTCATAATGCATACCTATTTAGTACCTGTTTGCAAACTCATCACAAAACTTAAAAGCACTTATTTTTTTTGAAAAGTTGTGTCTAACAGCTTTAAAAATAAGTGCTTCTAGAGCACTATTTAGAGTTTTAAAACAGGCACTTAGCTGAGAACATGGGTCATTGTTCAGAAGCTAGGGGCAAAAATTTTTATATGGTATTCTTGCAATTATATGGTTACTTCAACAATTATGGCTTATTTAGGTCAACCTTATGAATTTGTTAGGTAATTTTATTTCTTGTAATTTGGCAACCCGTAAACCATGTGTAAGGTGTTTACATTTTCCATGAAAGCTGTCAAAAAGTTTGTATTCTAGTAGCAAAGGAAAGAAATGTCATTGTTCGATTTGTAAAATTTCCTGTAAAGTCTATTATGCTTATGTGTGTCATTGTCATGGAACTATCGGTCCAGGGATACCCAGATCTAGATTATTTTTTTGTTACAAAGTGATAAAATTTCGAGTTGTAGTCATTGATTATCTTATTTCATATATATTTCCCTTGCCTTTTGTGGAAGCATTTGAGTTCTATTACAGTTATAATAGTCCATATAATTCTGATCTGAAGCATACTTGCTATTTCTTCTGTCGACTCAATGTTGAAATGATGATTTTTTCATTTATTACTTTGTGAATATGTTGTGAATAATATCCCTTGCAGCATTCTGATTTTGAAATACCTAACAGGCCTCAGATCGTGATTCCCAGCACATTTCAAAATGGCCTATGGATCAGAGGTCAGATGGTAACCTAAATCTAGGGCAGAACCCGTACTATCCATCTCCCAAACAGCCTCTGTTATATGATCTTACTACCAAACTAGATGATGTTAATCAAGTGGGGCTGTCTAACTCAGTGGGACATCACGATGCATATCTTACTGATCAAAGTAGACAACCTAATGCTATTGGAAGTTATGATAAATCAGAGTCTGATGGAAGCTTGAATGTAGAGGATAAAGCCAATTATCCACCCTTAAGACAACCTCTATTGGGTGGTGTTATGCGAGAAGGTCTGAAAAAATTAGACAGCTTCGACAGGTGGATGAGTAAAGAACTCGGTGATGTCACTGAGTCGACTCACCAGCCTGGTTCTGGGCCTTACTGGGAGACTGTTGGAGGTGAAGTTGAAGATGAATCTGGTATATCAACCCAACTGCCATTAGACAACTACATTCTTGGCCCTTCTCTCTCTCAAGACCAGCTGTTCAGCATTATTGACTTCTCTCCAAGTTGGGCGTATTCTGGGTTAGAAATTAAGGTATACTATTTGATTTGGTTTTCTTTGTCTGATCATAATTGTTGGGTGTTGATTGCAAAATAATTCATGTTTTTTCAATTGCAACGTATGTTTTTAAAATTTGAAATTCAATACATGACATTTCAATTTGTTGCAATTCAATACATGACATTTCAATTTGTTGCAATTCCATCACATGACTGTTCTCCGGCAAGTTTTGCTGATGTGGCAGTGTATGAAATTGCGAAAAAAATTAAAATGTTGTAATTAAATTAAAACAATACAGAAGGTCGTTATTTTATATGCAAGTTTTTAAAAGATTTTCGACTGCTATGTCAGCATAAGTTACCAGAATTGTCATATGATATAATTAAAAAATTTAAAATATCTGTGTATCAAATTGGAAAATTTTAAAACATATGTTATAATTGAGAAAGCGTGTAAATGTCGTGATTTTTTATGCAATTAACCCCAAGTGATGTTTATTTTGGATTTTAAGAACCAGGTTTTTGATTTACAAATCTAAATCTGGTTCTACTTCGGGATTTTAAAATACTCTTTTATAAAAACACCACTATAACACCTATAAACTTACTATCACACTTTGCCATACAATTAATTCTCTCTCCTTAATCATAACCCACATCATCCAATCATTACAAGTACATCCAACAACAATATAATAATACAACATCATTTTTTTTTTCATATTGATTTGACTTAAAGTTAAAATCACTCTACTCAAAACCCAAAACAAACACACAACTTACTATTTATCAGGAGTTCAAATTCAAAATTCCCTAGATTTCAAAAATCGGTATTTAAAAGTCACTTAATACCCAAAACAAACATCACCCAATAGTTGCAAAATATCTAGATGATATCTTACAACAGAGAACAAATATGTTTTTGATTTTTCGGTTTAAATCGTGATCAGGTGCTTATTATGGGAAGATTCTTGAGGAGTCAAGAAGAGGTCTCCAATCAAAAGTGGGCTTGCATGTTTGGTGAAATAGAAGTCCCCGCTCAGATCGTAGGAGACGGTGTTCTTCGATGCCTTACCCCTCCACACGAGGTTGGAAGGGTATCATTTTACATAACGTGCTCCAATAGATTAGCATGCAGCGAAGTCCGAGAATTCGAATTCCAGGCTAATCCTGTCGAAGACGTGGATTCTGACGAAACTCGTCTTTCCATGAGATTCGTAAAGCTGTTATCTCTTAATTCAGGCACTCCCCAAGCCTCTTCCGTTAACGTTGAAACCGAAACTTCTCAGTTATGTAGTAAAATCAGCGCGTTGCTGAAGGATGATAACGAGTGGGAACAAATGTTCAACTTTAGTAAGGATGATTACTTTTCAGCAGATGAGGTTAAGGATCAGCTGCTACAGAAACTTTTAAAGGAGAAGCTTCATAATTGGCTTCTTGAGAAGATTGTTGAAGGTGGAAAAGGCCCGAATGTGCTGGATGAGGATGGGCAAGGTGTGTTGCATTTTGCAGCTGCCCTAGGTTATGACTGGGCGATTCCCCCCACTATAGCTGCAGGGGTTAGTGTCAATTTCCGGGATGCGAATGGTTGGACTGCACTCCACTGGGCAGCGTATTATGGCAGGTATGAGTTTTTTAGTTTGAGTTGGTCTTATGTAAAACAGTTATACCGTGCAACTAGGTTGCCACCTTTTTTACAAAACTACTAATACTGTCAAACTAATACCTTTTAATGAAACAATTAATAGTATCTAAAATTACACACCAAATGCAAAAAAGTTGCATGGTAAAACTGGTTTACGTAAGAGTTTGCCTCGTGAATTTCATAGGTTAACATGCCTTCTTATACAGCCTTTCTTTTTCCTACTCATGCTTCTTTAATAACAATATACATTGGGCTCGTTTACTACTCTGTGTGTGATAAGGTGGGATAATGTGAAAAGAGTTTGTTTATACGTGATAACCTTGTTCAATTGTTTGCTTCAAGAAATTAGCTACAAGTGATATGTCGAGGTATTTTTGTTATCTCGTGTTTGATGTTGTGCATTATTACATGTGATAAGATAGCAAATGAAAATCGCGTCTCCCGTTCAAATTTAAATAGTAGAAATTAAGGGTATTGCGGTTAATTGGGTTGTGGAGTGCATGAGGTATTAAATAATACCATAGAGTGTTGGGGGAGGGGGGGTTGACCTTTATACAGGTATTTTGGATATCGGGTTGAGGGTATTATTTTAAAACGGAAGCAAACACGAGATAAAGTGCGATAAGGCATCAATACCTGCCTTATTCCCCATAGAAAACGAGCCCATTATGTTTTCAAGTGCAGCAGTGACATGTTTTTGTTAAGATATGTCGCTTGTTCCACTTAGTAAACAATTAGTATCTGTAGGTTCTTTATCCATAAATAATTCCTCGATGTAGTTGCCAACTTTATATCTATTGGCTTATCTTTTTTCGCTCTTACTACTTGCCCTTGTAGAGAGCGCACAGTGGTCTTTCTCATCTCCCTTGGTGCAGCACCTGGAGCGTTGACGGACCCCACTCCCATACATCCTTCTGGAACACCTCCTGCTGACTTGGCAGCCAGCAATGGACACAAAGGTATTGCTGGTTATCTTGCAGAATCTGCCTTGAGCTCCCATTTAGAACAACTCGATGTGAAAGATTCCAAGGACAGAGAAAAAGCAGTGGAAACTGTTTCTGAGAGGATTCCAACTCCAGTCGGGCCTGGTGATTTAGCCCATGGGCTTTCTATGAAGGACTCCTTAGCTGCTTTGCGTAATGCAACTCAAGCTGCTGCTCGCATTCATCAAGTCTTCAGAGTACAGTCGTTTCAAAGGAAGCAGCTGAATGAGTATGGTGATGGTAAGTTTGGAACTCCAGATGAGCGTCTTCTAGCTCTGAAGAAGAAGGCGGGACAACGTGATGAACCGGTTCAAGCTGCTGCTATGCGGATACAGAATAAATTTCGCAGTTGGAAGGGCAGAAAAGACTTTCTGTTAATCAGGCTGCGCATAATTAAAATTCAGGTAGGTTGCAAATGTTGAGATGGATTTATGGACAAATTAAATTAGATAGAGTAAGTAACAGAAGCATCAGAAAGAGTATTGTTAGACACAATAGATGATAGAAAAGGCAACTACTTCTGCGCGAGTTAATATCAATTGATGATCTGTAATTTAGCCGCATCTAGTTTTAGTCCTGTATTTTGTTAATTTTTCAATTCTGGTCCTCTTGGTGTCAATTATGGTCCTGACCAAAATTGACCCCAAAAGGAACAAAATTTAAAAAGTAAAAATGTACAGAACTAAAATTGAACAAGGCCTAAGTTACAAGACGATTCTTGATGTTAACTCACTTCTATGCACCAGTTGTACCATGTAACTCAAGTGCATTTTTAAATGGTATTAGTTATTTTACTAAGTTTTTTGCTGTGTTCAGTGAACACTATTAACTATGTCTCACTTTTCACCTTCTGATAACAGGCTCATGTAAGAGGACACCAAGTGAGAAAGAACTATAAAAAGATAATCTGGTCCGTTGGAATCTTAGATAAGATCATTTTACGGTGGCGAAGGAAAGGAAGAGGATTGAGTGGATTCAAGCCTGAAGCACAAGCAGCAAGCACAAGTATAGTTGATGCAGAAAAAAGAGAGGATGATTATGATTTCCTTAAAGAGGGAAGGAAACAAACAGAGAAGAGATTGCAGAAGGCTCTCGCGAGGGTGAAATCAATGGTTCAGTACCCAGAAGCGCGAGATCAGTATCGCAGGTTGCTGAATGTGGTCTCAGAAATGGAGGAAAAAAAGGTACACTTACTTCTCTCTACAACAAGCGATTGTATAATTCATCTTCATATCCTTTTATGCAGAATTTGTATTTAGGTCTCATATGGAACTAAAAGAAAAGTAAATAAATTCTGCCATTTCAGCTAATGAAAAAAGTAATAGAAGTCCTGATATAAGAACTAAGGACAGCAAATACGGGTGCTCTTTTGGTCAATAACTGACTCAATGTAGAGGCGAACTAATTTCCTACCCTACTTTGATCGGGTTCACCCTTTTCGCCCCAAATTCTTCAACTTGGTAGAACTTTTGCAGAAAAAAACTACGGAAAAAAAAAAAAGGCACGAGAGTGAAAAATTGAATTTCGAACCATAATCAGGGCACCACATTCCTGGCGGTATGGTTCGACATTATCTCCAAAATTTGGCAAAAGTTTCCCCAAATTGAAGATTTGGGAGAAAAAGAGCGAACATAATCAAAATAGGGTAGAAAATCAGGGGTTTTATCAATTTGTTGATTAAGGAACTTGTATGGATGGATATACCCCTGAGAAAAGTCATGTTTTCGATTTTTTCCTGGAAAAATGTACCAAAACAATGTATAGGTTGTAACTGGTCGATTCCGAATAGTATAAGCTACAATTGGAAAAAATATCGTACATGTACCAGTTTTATAAAAGGGGTATATATATTACACGTGTGGTAAAATGATATTAACCCTTTTTACTTTTGAGGGACTGAATAGGTAGATCTTATTCTTTTTAAATAAGTGGTCATTCATGTATTGTGCTCTTCAACTTTGGATGTGAACGTAATTGCTAATGTACTGCATTCTCCTGCAGGCTGCACAAGATAGGATTTTGAACAGCCCAGACGTTGATTTTGATGAAGATATAATCGATTTCGAATCTTTATTCGAGGATGATGCCTTCATGCCGATGACAACTTAGACTTCCCCTAATTCTTCTTGTTAAATCACAACTGGAAAATTGTGTGATTAGCCTGCACAGATTGTATGTCTCACTTAACTAACTGATTTCCATAGAACAGTATGTTAAGAATAGAAAAAGTTGATGTTAGAGTTGGTATTAGTGTGAAATACTTTAGTTTCATTTCTAGAGATCAACTTATTTTAATAGTTGTTACAGACTACAGTTTTCCCTTGTGATGTTGTTCGGTGATTGGTTTATTTAGAAACAAGAACTGAAATCTGGGCCTTATAGGTGTAAAAATATTAACCTTTATCTCTATGTATGTAAGTTTTTATCTGGTGCCGTATTTGTTTATTTTTAAATTTTTTTGCAGATGAGTTCTTGATCTTTTGATGTTTTTATAGTTTAGTCATGAATTTTGAACTTTATTAATGGTGTGTCTTTTTTGTTTTTGCAATTTGATCACGTTACAGTTTTTAAGTATTTATTTAGACAAAAACTCATGCATGCATGATATGTGCTATATATTAATATAAATTAACATTCATCCCTTTTAAAATGAATATGTTATGTTCAAATTATATTCATCTCAACGCGAGATCGTCTCGTATAAATATATTTTATTTATTTATATATTGCTGGCATGAGAATGTATGACACTGCAAAATGCATTCGGTCATGGTCAAAATATCAAAAGGTTTGAATATTGTGAGGCATAAGATAAGATGTGTTTCTCTATTCTTGTTAACTAAATGATATTTTAATTTGTTTATTTTGTTTTTAATTTTAATTTATTTCGAAGTATATCATCCTAATATGAAATAGAAAAAATAAAAGAAAAGGCAAACAATGATCTTGATGAGGTGTCCCACACATACTGATGGTTCTGATATTAATGGCGATGAATTTACCCAAGAATTGGGGGTGCCAATAACCTGAACCGACTTCTAATCATAAATCTGAAAGTGGGCCAACCTAATAGCGTTTTGGGCTTAGATTTATGAAAAAAGCCCATGCTTACAGCCGAACAGTAAAGGGGGGTTTATTCCCTTTCCACTCAACGCACACAGAGACATAGACAGAGAGAGATGGAGGAAGAGGAGCATGAGGTTTATGGCGGAGAGATTCCCGACGAAGGTGAAATGGAAGCAGATGCCGATGTCGACATGCCCGCAGCCGAAGATGACGCCGCCGCCAAGGTTTTTATCTTGAATTCGATTTTTTTGTATTTGGCGTATATATTTGTAAATCAATTGCTGTATGCATATATTTGAGCTTAATTCGGTGTGCAATTTAGGAATTGGATGAGATGAAAAAGCGATTGAAGGAGATGGAAGAGGAAGCTGCCGCACTTCGTGAAATGCAGTCTAAAGTTGAGAAGGAGATGAGTGGCGTTCAAGGTCTTCTATAACTTCTGAATTCTGAATATATTGATGTGTTCTTCCCCTATTGTCATATTTTCTCTGGACTGGTTCTTCTTACAATTTAGAGTAATAAATATCCTCTGATTTTGAAGCTAATAGGAGCAGTCTTTCGATTGCATTTATATAATTATTTATGTGGGGGTGGAGGGGATGGGGAGGAATGGAAGAATTGAGGTTCTTGGTGAATTATAAAATTAATCTTTATGGATGGCTGGCACAAAATACAGCTATTACATTATTAGATTTTGGTTAGGTTGTGCTTTTGAACTGTAGGTCTTATAGTTTGTTCTTTGCAATGTTTGTCTAGTGGGTCTGAGGTCATCTTGGTATCAATTATAATTCTGATACAGTGGTATGTATATATAATTCTCTAACAGCTCATATCATCTTGGTGTCAGTTATCTCTTTGCTGCTATGTGGACATATTTTGTCAAGATAACGAGGAAATAATTTTTTTTCTGTTTAGAATTGATATTTATCTTGGTAGGATTTCTGGAATGAAAATAAAGGCAATTGCATGATAAATAGCTATTATAAGTGAGAAAAAAAGTGGCAGACAAAGCACATGTAACAAGGGTTCTGTGACTTTAATGTGAGCTATTTCTTTAATTTCTAATTTTCTATAATTAGTAGGTAAGTTCATCTTGACACGATCTGTGTATTTTTTCCCTTTATATTCAGTAACTTAGACTCACCTAATCTTTTATTGTCCGTACCGATCCCACTTTCATGTTTCCTTTTTGTGGTCTTGTAGATCCTGCTACTGCGGCTGCTTCCCAGGCAAACAAAGAGGAGGTGGATGCACGATCTGTCTTTGTTGGCAATGTGAGTATTTTGCAAATTATCTCCAATTAGGATTAATATGTTTGAGTGCATACTTGATGAACAATTAAGTGTTTGATGCATCTGTTTTCGTTAAAAGTCTAACCTTTTGCTGGATTTTGGGTTCTGTGTGCATTTTTCAGTTGTGGTGGCAATGTCCATGTTTTCTTAGACCTAATGTATATGTTTTTTCCTGGATATTCTCTCTCGTGTAGCTAGTTGTCTAATGTTGCATTCTTGAGTTCAAACTCGTACTGAGCTTCATGCTATTGAGATGATATTAGTTTTCCCTGCATTAAGTTGACACATTTGATAAAATCCAATACCTGAATTTGCTACGCTACAAAAGAGACTGGCACTGGCCACATTTTTATGATTTAAGTGGTTTTAACAATTTATTCTTTTGGCTTTTACAATTTTTTTGGTTATCGTGTTCTGCTAGTGCCAATATTTTATTGCCCTAAAAGGCTTAGTAAACTTTTCTTTTATTCCGTAAAGCTTTCTTAGATCCCCAGTTTTCTTCACTCCCTTTTTTTTTTGCATTTGCTTATCATGAATCATCTGTCTTTTATAATTTGTTTAAACTTTTGAATTGTGCTTTACTGCTTATTCAGATGCAGATCTGGAGTCTTCCAATTTTAGTTAATGTGGTTTTACAATTACATATCTTGGTTAATGATTCTCGTTTCAATGTCTTTTTGACGTATGTTCTATATGATTATCTGATTCTGGAGATCGAATTGCCCTTTTCTGCAATGGGCAACTATAAATGTTTACCACTTTAGGCTACTTTTTCCCAAGTCTTGGTCCATCCGTCCATGTACATTGCCTTTAGCTGATTTTATAATTTAGTACCAATTTTTTCAAAGTAACCTTTTCACTGTTCAAACTTACTGAAAAGAAGGAAGAAGTTAAATATAAATAGTGTAAACTTATGTTGATTGTGTTTGGCAAACCGAAAAGAGATTCTTGGAGCTTCCCAAATGCTTCTGTAAATTATTCCACTTAGATATCTAAACTCTACAAATCATGGTAAAGACCCAACTGGGTTTATAGGGGATTTTACCAGCAGGCCTCATTATTACCTCTATTTTAAAATGGCAAGATTGTGAGGATACATATGTGGCTACTGGCTAGTAGTAATATGTTTAGGAAAGCCAGCATTCCTTGATGATTTGAAGTATAAAGTGATGGTCCAACTAATGGGAAATTATGAGATCCACGAAAAATGGGATCAGCCCTTTCACGAAAGGGGTTAGGTGATAATTAAATTTGTATGATCATAAAGATGACTATGAACTCAAGAGTGATGATGTGTAGTAAAATACAACTTGATCAAGGAGAGTGGCTTATGAATTTGGGCTACCTGGATTATTACTATGATCAGCCTTTTATGTTTCCTGACTAATTCTCTAGTTTTCATATATAACCTTCATTGGCATTTAATGTTTCTGACTATGATCGCAGGGTCGGTCACATTTCTGAGTAAGATTGGATTTAGCCTTGTATATTGGTGGTGAAAGCAGTTCTGCTTATCTATGTAAACATGTATTTTTATTTTTTTTATCAAAAGGAGAAAAAAAATTAAAAGTATTGAGAGAAAAAGCAATTTGATTCCCCCACATAAAAAAAAGTGATACAAAGAAAAACATGTCTAACGAAAAAAAGATGGGGACAAAAGAAAGAGCCAATAGAAAAAAAGAAAAAGACGATAAACAAAAAGAGGAAAAAAGAGAGATAGAATGCGAGTGTGGCATGAAGTAAGTTCCTTCAGTTTCACGCCTTAATGATGGGGCTAGTTATATAAAAAATCCCTTGAGAGGTCAAAATGTAGTCTTTATATGTAAACCCCTGAAGTCAACCCTCTTGATGGATCTGAAGAGTGGAGACTGGTGACGGCCATGATGATACGATGGGCTAGTTTGATTGATGATTGTGCTGAAGGATTTGATGCCTCAGATTTGGTTGGTTATAGAGCATGATTTGGTGAGGTGCTGTTACTCTGATCTGGCATTATAGCGTTTTCTCACCATTTGCCTAGATCATTGAGAAACAATTGAAGAAAGCTCATTTTGTCCTAAATATTCTTGATATAACAAAATAATATCTTGCTAATTTTTAGGTAAAATATCAATACAATCAATCTGTTTCTTGAGATTTGATCTGATGTGCTTCCATTGAATCATTTTTACATCATCAATCAACTTCTTCCATATTATCTATTCATGTTCACTTTTGTGTGCATCATTAGAACAACATTTTTATTCAATGTTTTGCTAGAAAAGATATGAGTATCTTGAACTTTCTATCAGATACTGGGGTATAGTCCCTTCAAATCTAATTTTATGCATAAAATATCTGTTTCAGCTGCAAACAATCTTAATCCTTATATTAATGATTTTGTTCTGAGAAGTTGAAATGTGAACCAAAAGTCTCAGCAAGTTTCCTACTTTTTTTTGTTTTTCCTCATTTTGTAGATAATCATATGGAATATATTTTAAGACATTTGAATACAAGGCATGCCAGGAAGATGACTTGTTTCATTACAATGAGTCGATCTCAATAGAAAATATGTTCTGATAGTTATCTACCAATTGGACTGATCTAGGGAGCTCAGATTGATGGTTAGGTTTTTACTTTCAAAACCTTTTGACCCATAATGAAATGGGAGGCTGCTAACTACTTTTCCTGGACTAGACAAAGAATTGTGTTTAGGTGGCTGAAATAAATGCCAATTCCCCCCATTAGTAATCTAAGAAGCTCAAAAGCGTCCTCCCCCGCAGAGAAGAAAAGGGTTTCGATCTTTTAAGTGAGACTTGATTGAAAATTTGGACATCTGTATTTATACCCTATATTTGTCTGTAATATGATATGCTTCATCTTTAAATAGATGAAATATCTGAGCATCTTATGGTTTGAGTATGATATCTGTAATTTGGAGAATACGGAATGATGCAATTAGAAATAATGAAGGATGATGTTTTCTATTTTTTATTCTTTGGTCTGTGTGCTCTGGGAATTGTGCAAGGATGATATTGTTTTTTTTCTTTGTTCATCCTTTAACTAAGAATACCGTGTGTATTACTGTATAGTTGTGGTACAAAATAAATAAAAGAGATTAATAGAATTAAAGGGGAAAAAGTTCAAAATTGTCATTTTACTAAAATTGTATTTGACGGCACTTTATATGATTGGACTTGCTAATCAGGTATTGTATTATAGGTGGATTATGCTTGCACTCCAGAGGAAGTTCAACAGCACTTTCAAGCATGTGGAACAGTAAATCGTGTAACTATTCTGACCGACAAGTTTGGGCAGCCCAAGGGCTTTGCGTACGTTGAGTTTCTTGAACAAGAAGCAGTTCAAGAGGCCTTGCAGCTAAATGAATCCGAGCTACATGGACGCCAATTGAAGGTTAACAGAGTAGAATGTTCTAGAAAGCGTTAATTCAGGCACCTTATAAATTTATTACTAATTAGTATATTTTGTTACTATTGTAGGTTATGATGAAAAGAACCAATGTTCCTGGAATGAAACAGTTCCGTGGGAGGCGTTTCAATCCTTACCTTGCGTATGGAGGATATCGGAGGCCGTATGCACCCTCATTTTTATATTCTCCTTATGGCTATGGGTAAGCTCTCTCAATCTCTCATACACACACATGTCTGCTTAATTTTATGCAAAAGGTGAATACTAGTATGCACAAGTTGCACTGTGCAACTCAAGTGCATTTTAAAATGGTATGAGTTGTTTTACTAAAAGGTATTAGTTTTCCTTGAACAATATTAGTTGTTCATCAGTTGCACGGTGCAACTAGTGCACCCACCTGCAACTCTAAGCAAAAATGTGTATCCCTCTGGCTTTTTCAAATTACTTGGCATTTGCCCAAACACATATTTTCAACGTTATTGCCCGTTCCTTTTTTATATATGTTAATTTTTGTACATTCTACTTTTACTTTTTGTGGCTTTACCCCTTATGCCCTTTCTTAAAGAAGGGGGCAAAAGGGTTCAAAAACAGAGAAAATAAAGTACATATGGCCTTTTGGTTCTTCTTGAGTAATTCCTGAGGTCGATTGCGATAAATAACATATGTCTGAACATGTAATGCAGCAAGGCTCCAAGGTTCAGACGCCCACCGCGCTACATGCCTTATTACTGAAATATCAATGGCGATTTGGTCAAAATCAGGTCACAATCTGTTTGTAGATGGTTATCAATCGCGATTTGGTCAAAATCAGGTCACAATCTACTGGTAGATGAAATGTGCTTTACGACTCAATAGCAGTTAAATCGGGATGCATTACAGCAATTGTGCTGTTTGAAAACTCGTGTGTACTATTTTTCTACCCCGTAGAACATGCTCCATTTAGCACCAAAATTGCGATTATCATTTTCTTGTTTGATTTCGAGATCCTGATTAATGAACTTAATTTACAATAGCTTCTTCAGTTTGAATGTTAGCAAAAAATCATGATTGTGATTTAGGAATCTGCTTGTTATAAAAATTTCTTGTGATTTTAGCTAGCATGGTTTTTGCTTGATAATTAATTATAGAGTCGTTGATATGAATCTTTCAATTAAAAATTGTACATAATTTGTGTGGGTTTTTTCTCCTACATTACAGCAAATCTTGACAATATTTAATTAACGTATATTTTGTTCAGATTTGTGGTGTCACAATAAATGTTAAAACTCACGTGGAGACTTGTGGTTCTTATATCGCCACCACCTCGTAATTTCATTTTTTATTGAACAAAATGTCGAATTTCACGTTTAGGTTGAAATAACATGAACTAGGCTTCTGCATTTGTTTTTTTTATTGCTATTGTCGTTTCTTGATAAATATCATTATCACTAAATCAATGACTAATAATACGTTATTGATTGATGTATCTCAAATTGACCCCCTCTTATTTTTTTATAAGATAATGGTATACTCTTCCCATTTTGTAATAAGTGGTCTTTTAGTTTTAGTTTTTCTTGTGTGTACTATTAAATGACCTTTTAGCATTTTTTTGTATATTTTCTCTCAACTTCTCTTATTTTAATTTTGAAAAATACTCTTAATTTTTAACTTATCTTTATTAAGTGTATTCTATTAGACAAATTCTTCTGTGCACTATATGCACCAATAAAATTAGTGCAATTTAATTTTAAAAACTCTATTTCTAATTTTTTTTTAGTTTTAACTTCTTTTTTTTTTCAATTTCAATTTTCTTTTAACTTTAATTTCAGTTTTAGATGGTTTTTTTTTTATTTTTTTTAATACCCGTCCCGACCCGACCCCAAACCCGGCCCGAATAGTTCATGGTTCACTCGGCCAAAGTGGTTCATGGTTCACCCGAGCCGAATGGTTCATATATGATTTAGAGTTCAATGTTTAGGGATTAGGGTTTAGAGTGCACCAATTTGGATTGATGCATGTGATGCACAGGAGAGTGACTCATTTTATTAAGGGTGAATTTGTCAATATATATTCTTTTTAATTTCACTAAAAAAAAGCTAAAATGACACTTATTACAAAACAGAAAAGAATTTAATTGTGAATGTCACTGAGGCTAAAACATAAAAAAACAATGTTCAATTGGGAATAACTTATTTCTGTTACAAATTTGCAATAGTTGAGGAATCTAATCCACGTGATGTCCTGCTAAATCTACCAGATTGTATTTCATGATCTGAATCCACCTACCATTCAAGTATTGGATCAACATTGTTAATTATTATAGAAAAACAAGGTTAGGTTTATTCAAAGTTGATACAACCATTATAATGCTTGATTCAACAAATGCACGAGGGTCAATTTTTTTAATAAATAAAAGAAAGATTCAACTCAATGGAGGTTTGACTTTTTCCTTCATTGATCATTTCAAGAGAAAAAAATTGCTGCGCAAAGTTTTACCTAGAGTAAAATTATGTTTCATCTCATATTTCATTAATAAAAATAATCCTCTAGTTTAAATTAAAATATAGCTGATAATCTAGGTTATTGCATTTTTTTAGCAGCCAAAAACAAATATATTATTGAATCAAAGATGAAGTACAATACTTCCACCCATACAATTAAGCTAATCCCCAAATCTGAAAAATGAAAAAACTGGGGAGCAAACTTACAGTCGATTTAAACCCACTATATTCTAGGATTGGAATGCCAGGACTCGAATGACAAGTGACTTGCCTTAGGATATTTTATCGTCACCCATGATTATATCCATGCCTTGATTACATTGATCATTTTTCTTGGATCTGGATTCGTACTCTCGAATAACTTTTCATTTATGAAATTCCAAATTGCCCAAGTAGTAGCTGTCCAAATGGTAGAGCCTACCCTGTTAAACGCTTGAACCGATCATAGATTTAGCGCATGTTGTCAAGTTAATTTCGAGTTATGTTAAAAAAATGCATTATAATTTTTTATTTTTTTTGAATGGAGCATTATAAGATTTTCATTAATTGCACTTTTAGTCAAACTCATAAAATCATATAGATTTTAGCCAGTCGTGTGAAGTGTCTTTTAATAATTGTAGACTAAATACGCATCACGCCTCATGAAATATTGCGTGAGACGAAATTCCCATTAGGTACTACTTAGTCATGCTTTTATTTAAGATATGATTGAATTGGAGTCTAAAATTTATTGTATATATAATATAGTAATTGAGATATGTCAGGTATGAAATCGTCTTACATAATTTTTTCTCAATTTTAGACTTATAGAGTGAGATAAATTTTTTAAGACATTCTTATGTAAGACCGTCTCAAATGAAACGATCAAAATTTATTAACTAAATAAAAACAAAATTGGTTAAAATTAGTGAATAAATAAATAAGTGGGGTTATCTCACAATATCATCTCAGGTGAGAATTTGCATGCGCTAACATGATGAGTTTGGTGGGTGGTTTTAATGTGAAAATTGATAAATGGAAAAATATTAAGTTACTATAGAAGAAACTTATTTGTCACCAATGTTTTTAAAACCGGACCGGTCATCAGACCGGATAATTAATTGGGTCATTGGTTTATTGGTTCGACCGGTTGAACCGTTGTAAAAAAATCGGATAACTCAATATATATATATATATATATATATATATATATATATATATATATATATATATATATATATATATATTATACATCATAAAAAAAAAATTGCCCGTAAATATAAACTTGGTTTGGGCCAAAGTTGGGGTTAATTGATTAAATACCTATTTTGGCCCAATTAAGCATATCTCTACTCAAAGCATTAATACAAACCCTACAATTGCTTGCCGCTCCATTTCTTCTGCTTCTCTTCAATGAGTCACTTCTTTTTGCTTGATTTCATTTATAATTTCATAAAACACTTTAGCCGTGATTCAGAAGTGTACTTTTGATTTTTGGCCGTGATTCAGCGATTGAATAAAACAACGGTTGGTGTTTTTTCAATTTTTTAAATATGTAAAAGAACCGGCCACGGGGTCGCCGCCGATTTAGTGGTTCAGCCGGTTTTTGACCGGTTCTGTACGGTTTAATCTAAACTCGCTCTAAGCTTTAAACCGGACCGGCACCATGGCCGATTCCCGCTTAACCCAATCGGACCGGCCGATCCGGTCCGGGTGTAAAAACGCTGTTTGTCACAACATTGTATCAGCCTTTCACTAGTTGAAGACATCACCCTAATGATTTTCTTAAGAATTTCATTTCAACAACTATAACTTTTTGCATCATAATGACTTTGACCAATGTCTTGTTGTGATGCAATCAATTTGAATACTTTATTAGATTATTAATTATGAATAGGGGTGACAATTTCAAACACGATACGAAAATGATACGAAAATTGCGGGTTAGTGTTAAACATTATCGTGTTCGTATCGTTATCGTGTAAAGACGATAAGGACACGAAATTTTCGTGTCGTGTTCGTGTCGTGTCCGTGTCAACCCAATAAGTTTGAATTAAAAATATTTTATTATACATATGACTTGATATTTTATAATTTTATTAGAAATTTTTATTTTTTATCGTGTTAAAGTGTATTATCATGTCATATCGTGTCATGTCATAGCGTATATTATCAAAATTTTAATATAAATTCTATTTTAAAATTTATTTATTTTTCTTATCGTGTCATATCGTGTTGTGTCGTGTCGACACGAAACTTTTCATGTTCGTGTCGTGACAGCACGAATTCTTATCGTGTCGTGTTCGTGTTTGACCTTATCGTGTCGTGTCACTATCGTGTCGACACGAAACACAATCCGATAACACGAATTACCACCCCTAATTATGAGTAAGTCTTTGTATTTTAAAGTGAAATCTTGTATGTTAATTTTTTAGTTTTGTTTTGAACTATAAACATATTGTTTACTCAAGATTCAAGAATATTTTATATTTGATTATCTTCAACCGCTTAATGCATATTAAACTAATTAAGACAATTGTAACCATTATGTTTCATTGCTTTGTCTTTAAGTCACGTTTTTATTTTTTACAATAATAGTATATACTTTGATATTATATTATACTGTAGATAGTCAAGACATAATCTAAACACCATTATCTCTCTTTTAGGCTAAACATTAATTCTCTTTGAATCATATATCTTGTGAATCGTGATTTGATGTACTCCTTCCGTTCCATAAAAATAGATCAAAATTTTATTTTCTTTCGTCCCTTAAAAATATGTCAAATACTATATTTAATTATTTCCACAGTTTTGTCCTATTTAATGTATTTTAATTTTCTCAAATCAATGTCTTGATATTATAATAAGGGCAAATTAAATGGAAAAATATGCTAAGGTTTAATATTCTAATTATAATAATTTACATTTTTTAATTTGTGTGAAAATAAAACTAAGACCTATGTCACCTATCTTTGTGGAGGGAGTACTAACAAGCAATCCCACCTTAAACGAAGGTATTTATAATTTGAAGTATTAATTTAAGTTTTAACTACTGCATTTCTTTCATGGGGTTTTCTCTTCTTAAAGTGATACTATTAAAGAAAGAAAATTAGATTAAATTCCAACACGTTTGTTGGTTGATGCACAATTTGTCACCAACTACCATTACGTATGCCAAAATCTATTGTTCATCAAGTGCTCAAAGGGTTAGGTGAAAAATAATTTCAAAGTATTTTAAATATAGTAAACCAATAGTTATTGGTAATTTTTTATTTTTTTTATCCGCATCTTGAGAAATATTATAACGTGATTCAAGGGGTAACAACTAAATAATGAGATCCATCATATTTCATTACACAACCTATGTATATATATGTACAACTCGACGATATTTTGATATGTATCCGCTGCATATTAATTACTATTAGAATTGGTCCTTAATCATACACTTAATTTCTTTTGAAGAAATTAAGAAAGACAAATTAAATACTGCACATGTAATTTTTTCTAATAATTTGATATACGTGTCCTCTCCAAAGTCCAAAGGGTATGTTTGTTTCGGGATTTAGGTGTGTGGAGGAAGTCATGACTTCGAAATCCTATGGATTTGATAGTCTTGGTGAATAGTAAAAAATATGTGTTTGTTTTGAGATTTTAATAGGGTGAGATTTTACTTTATGTTAAATCAATGTTTAATAATGATTGATATGATATTATTATATTGTGTTGAGAGTAAGAAAAGTAGTGATGTGATTGTATTGAATTTTGTAGAAAATAAGGGTGTATGTGTATTTTATAGGAGAAGATTTTGAAGTCTAATTTTAAATCTCAAACTATAATGAGACGTGATCTTCAAAGTTCTAAGTCCATCCGGGTGAGTCCCGAAACAAATATACCCAAAATGATTAAAGAATGACGGTAACCTAATATACAAATCACCGAACATTTGTTTTAGGCATCAAACATGAAATTAGTATTCTGCACCTTCCTAATTTGATTGAACAATTATTATGCACATGTGTTTTAAAAAAATATTTATTATTATTAAAAGAGATTAAATGGTAAAAGTAGTGATATTTATGTAAATTAAATGAAATGAAGTTGATTTTAATATTGTAAAAAATAATAATATTAAATATAATATTGAAGTGTTTGAAAGATATAAATAAAAATAAAAATTATTTTATTACTATTTATAAAAATATTAAATTGATTTTGAGATAGACATTTTTTTTTATAAATATTCATTTGAATTAGTCAGGGAGGGAGCAGTTTGAATTGATTGTAATAATTTGCTTATAAAGTTGTTGTATTTCTCATTTTCACACTTTTTTGGGGTGGGTGGGTTTTTCATGATTTTTGGCACTTGGCAGAAAACTATCATTAGTTTATTTTGGTTTAATATAAGTTTTCCTTTGGCTAAATATAACTTAATTACCGAAAATTTTGTGAGAACCGTCCCACATGCAAAACGACAAACTAAGAGCAGCAAAAAAATAAAATAAAAAATACTTGAATTAATATATTAATTATTAACTTTTCTCAATAATAAATTACATAACTTATTCATATTATTTCATAATAACTTTATTGAAAATTATATACAAAAAAATTAATTTTTCACCTCTCTATAAATTCAAACTTTTAAATTTTATTGAGAATTATATACAATAGAATTAATTTTACACCTTTCTATAAATTCAAACTTTTAAATGAGACGAAATTCTTTTATCATATCAGAGTCTTTAGGCTCACGTCCTCGTTCAGGATGCAAACCCGCTGACGATAATCCTACTCACATTAAATTATACACTTGTTGAGCCCCTCAATCTTTCTCATAATGCGTTTAACAAACCGAGTGGGCAACCCATTCCACAAGTAAGGGAATTATTAAGAAAATGTATACAAAAGAATTATTTTCACCTCTTTTTACAAGTTTAGATTTTTAGATGAGGTGAAATTCTTTCAAACTTCACTATTAATATTTTAAATTAAATACATATTTTTTATGCATTAAAATTTGATAATTAAGTAAAACCAAAATAGTACAATAATCAATATAAAATGCAATCATGTTATTTTTAAAATATAGAGATCAATTCACCTTAAAATCCTAAAATGTTGTCTATTTACTATTTATAATTAATATTTGTGATATAAGATGAATCATTTTCATAAATATTCAAATTTTGAGGGTGCCAAGTACCACTTGACCACGTGAGACATATCAAAATTTATTAATAATTAAAAAACACAATTTATTTAAATCCATCAATTATTATATTGTCTAGTACCGTAATTTTAATCTATCAACTTCAGACCAAAGCATGGGACATAATAATGCACAGATTACAATATTCCCAAGATTTTTTTTGGGAAGAAGACTTGGGGATAGTTGCATGCTTTTCCATGCCACAAGTACATCTGTGTGTTTCACACACGCACACTTTTATTGGCTTTTAAGTTTTAACTAACCCTTTTTTTGTCTTGTTTAGTAAAATGATATTGATTTTTTATGTGAAAACTAAAGTAGGAGCTTATAGAAATAGAATGATGATGAACACTAGAAAGTTATGTAAGATTTTTTTTATGCCAAAACCTTTTCATAGTATGAAATCTTTGCATAGGTTTCATGTGCACCCGAGTGCACCGTGCACTTATAGTAGAAGCGTACAATAATACAAAATAAAAATGTGCAACTATTCCAAACAGAAGCATGCAACTATGTTATCATATTAACAGTTGCACTTTTCTGTGTAAATAAGTCGCACTTTTCAGCATAAGAAGTTGCATGCTTCTTAAATGCACTATGAATGCACGATGCACCGGGTGCATACAAGACCTAGCCATCTTTGCACCAAATATATACAATTCAATAGAAATAAATAGTAATATTGTTTAATGGAAATTACTATTATTAATTAAGTAATACTGTTGAGTGAAAATAGTGATACTGCTAACTTAAAGTAGCTAAATTTACTATTGTTCAGTAAAGAAAATACTGTTAAAATAATTAGTTTTATATTATGAACAATTTTCATAGGAGATTTAACTTCTTCTTCTTTTTTTTTAACAAAACAAAGAAATGTATCAAATTAATATGTGGATAATCTGGAAGTGAAGAATGTCTATAGAGTCATTTTTAAACTTGTAATTAACTTCAGAAACAATGGATAGAAGGGCAGACAAAAAAGAAATTAGGTCTATATAACAATGTTTCTAATTTCAAATCTAAAAAATTGAATTAAAATTTTCGATTGAATAAAATCCTTTGCACTATCAAATGAGAATGGAACTATCTGAAATCAAAATTCAGTTCAGAATGCAAATTTGTCAAGATTATATATAATTCAATTCGATGATTTATTATGAGAGCTATAATTTTAAAAGTATGATTCACTAGTATAGAAAAATATTATAACGAATGAATTCGACACCTTCCTACAAGTTCGGACTTTTAGATGAAATCATTTCAATTAAACCAGCACTCCTACGTTACTTGTACTCCTTAAAAAAATTAGGTGAAAATGTTGAATCGTCCCAAAAATATTTAATCCATAACCCCGTTTAGTTCACGTACGCTTAACATTTATAAAATTAGGTACAATTCCTAAAATATTTAAGAAGTTAGTACAATACATCTTTATAAAATAAATTTAACACGCCATGATATGATATTCTTTTGCATATTTCCTCAGGCTAACTCTTCTAATTACCAAACACGTTTTATTTAGTAAACCCAAATTCCTCACGTACGTACACGTGTTTTTGATATTATGCGTATTCTGTTGTGAGATACATTTGCATGAGACGGTTTCACGGTGAGATGAGGTATAAATAGTGGCGGAGCCAGAAGATTTAGTTGGGGGCCTAACTTAATTAAAAAAAGTAAAAGAATTTAAAAAATATTTTTATACTATATGTATAGTTTAAAAATTAATTTTATTACATTAGGATTCATTTAATTAATATAATTACATCATAATATTCAAGTACTATTGATCTCATTTTCGTAAAAATAATAATTATATGTATATAAATTGAATAATCAAATAAAAAAAATGTGAATTTAGTAAAGATTATTCATAACAACAACGTCTAAAATTAAATTATTAATAATTGTGGTTCCAATAATAAGTGTGACAAAAAACTACCTCAACCTGATTTATGATTAAAGGAAGGACCTTCAATATTTAGCCCCAAATAATTTGTACTAAAAGAATGAAAAAAAATAATGGAGCGGAAATGTGATCAACAAAAATTGAAATCTGAATTGAAACATGATTTATGATTGATAAAATGACATTAACAAAGAGACACAAACCGATTTTAAAAACATTACTTATTAAGAATAAAATAAAACATATATATATATAATAAAACATGATTTATATATATAACACTTTTTATAGAATATAACTTTTATATATATATATATACTAGTAATTGATTTTGTTGACTTCATTCAACATCTTTCTTTCAGTCAAAGGAGAAATACCATATAATTTCGTAAAAGTTCAGGGGGGTCAGTGCTTCCCAATACTTAATGTGGCTCCGTCCTTGGATATAAATTGAGCATTGACGTTTTAACATTTTGAAAATGGTGGGTATAATTTGGGTTAGGTTGTATCCCGTCTCATGAGACCGTCTTATATGAGTTTTTGTCTTCTTTTATACACGATTCTTGTTTTTCTCTCGCTTATTTAATTATTACTAAATGAGGTTCTGTAAAAAATTAGTTTACAATATAATACATTTTATACAAGGCAAAATAAAGTGTGTTCAAGTTTCACACAAAAATCTATGAAATTGGTTAAAAAGTGTGATTTGTATTACTAAAGGATATTAATTGTGATAATTGAAGAGTGTGACTTTTTACTATAAAGAATATTACGCATAACACTGAAGGGTGTGACTTATATTACAATATGGGGTACTAGTAGTGATAATTAAAAGACGTGACTTATATTACTGAAGGATATTAGTTGTGATAACTGAAGGGTCATGCCTGTAAAAAAAGAACTAATTTCACAACATGCCAACTCTTTATATTTATATATTATAAATTAAAATTTTATTCTTATAAAATAATATTAATGTATTAAAATAATGTATACGTATAAAACTATATAATATATTTCTAATATATTTTAATTCTTTTACTATAATAATTTTGTATATTATTTAATACTCTCTTCGTCCCGCAATAACGTGCACATTTCCTAAAATGACAAAACATTCAAAACTTACACCCTCACAATATCATTATAATTGATTTAAATAATACCAATAAAACAAGTTTTCTTAGTTTCTGTGCCCGGATATGGGTGCATATTATCCCGGGACGGAGGAAATATAATTTATCATACAATAAATATATGTAACTTTTTACATCTACAAATATATCATCTATACATATTTTATTTGAAATTATATAAATATTTATTAGTAGAAAATGAAATTGTTAGATTTATTAATAATAGAAATTAACTATTATTGGTGTTGATTTTGATTTTATTTTAAATACTATAAACAAATTTAGTAAGGATTTTTTAGCCCAAAAAAATTGATATCGATCTCAAAACATTTAAAATTTCCAAAATCAGTATGATAAATCGATACATAAAATAATTTAACCACAATTTATCATATCAGCATAATGACCTCTCTATTAATATGGATTTGATTGGATATATGCATGTCAGCATGTGGATTGTGGAGTGTTAATTTGCATTTGCTTTTATTTCTATAATACTATACAGTTTTTAATTATCGAGAGAATTAACAATCGTTTTGCTTTTACAAATCAAACCTTCTAATTAAGCCAAAAGATGGAAGTGAGATGGGTTAATTTTATTTTTCAATTTCTTGATATTTGGACATATAAGTCGAAGTTATCTTTTCACTTTTAAGCTTACATATACTTGACACAAGCTCTCATATTAAATTTGTTCATTTATAATATAAAATTGATATTATTACATTTATAAACTACTAGCATTACTTTTATAAATTAATACAAATATTATTTAATATTATAATTTTAATTAATTTGTAAATGTGATGGTATTAGTTTATACCACTAGCACTATAAATTTATAAATGTAATGATATAAATAATTCATACTATCGACAAATTTCACTGGAATCTTACTCGCTAGTTAAATATCAAACACTTCAATTTGTAATTTGATCAAAAGCGCTATTTGTTCTCAAAAGCTCGAGTTTATACATCCTCAACTCTAATAAAAAAGAGTGGGTCTCATATGTATTTAGGTGCACCATGCACTCATAGTGTATTTTAGAAACATGCAACTTATTATACTGAAAAATGTAACTTGTTTACAATAAATTATGCAACTATTTTTTCATATTAATAGTTACACGGTTCGATATAAATAAATTACATATTTTAATATAATAAATTATATATTTTTAATATTTATTATTAGTGCACGGTGTAATTAGAAGCATAAAACACTTAAGTCTTTTATATAAGTGAAATGTAAAAAATGAATAAATAATGTCTCGATCATGCGCGCTGTTTGGAGGTGTACTTTGTCTTATAAATAACCCAGTGTCGGCTAGCCTAGGGGAGCATCTCACAAAGCATGTGCTAGATTCTTACTTGAAATACCTAAACCACCCCTACTAATTATATGCAATACCTGAACAAGTCCATTCTTAGCAGCCACCACCAACCTCAACATAATAGGGAGTAGATACAAAAGGGTAATAATATTATTTTCAGTTTCGGTTATAAAAGTGGTAACTTCATTATGGTTTAATTTGTTTGAAATATTGAGTACAACTCCATCCACAAAAGTCGTACGGTTCAATGTAAACAAGTTATATATTTTAATCTAATAATCATGTAGTTCTAAAATGCATTATAAAGTGCACAATATACTTGGTGCATTCAAGATTTAACTTAAAAATTTAGGTACAAAATTTTCAAATATAGTTACGAATTTTTAACGAAAATGATTTTGGAAAAATTACTATAAGGTACAAAATTTATGGGAAAATTACTCTAAGGTACAATGTGCAAAAATTACGTTGCACTGTAGTATCTAGTTTGAACTAAAGTGCAATTTTTTTTTGCACATTGTACCTTAGAGTAATATGTGTGTCCACTTTGCACCTTAGAGTGAGGACCCCTAATGATTTTATCCTTAAATAGTGAGAGTTGTCTCTACTTGCCCACAAATTATCTAGAGTAGGTGTCTTGTGCACTAGGTGCACCGTGCAACTCAAATCCATTTTTGAAACATTAAAACGTTCAACTTGTACAGTGTAAAACAAGTTGAACGTTTCAAAAAAATAAATTACACGTTTTAAAATGTACTTGAGTTACACGGTGCACCTGTTATATACACGACTTTGCCAATTTTCTGATTATGTGGACATTTCCATTCATAAAATTATTTACAAACAATTAAATATAATATTATCTACAAACAAATTTATCTATAAACTTTATGTCTGTACTTTTTATTAAAAAATCGAGATAAAGTAATGTTATATTTAAAGAAGTAAATAGTTGACTTCTAAATAAAACAATATTAAAATGGAAACTTCCGACTAAATCGGCCACCAATATATATTTGGTAGTTTTGTGGTGTAATAGTCTAATAATAGGAATTTTATACTCGGACTACAGCTTGTTGTTTGAATAGTATAGAGTGTTTTATTTCTACACTCCTACATAAAATGCAAAAATAGTTCGTATTTAATTTTTAAATTTCACATTGTTAATGTTTTTTTAGGTGATGAGAGAACCCACAATTATTAGTATCTAATATTCGTATGCATAAAATATGAAAGAAATAAATTTCATACATTAAGAGAGTGGAAATTCTTCAAAGAGAATGAGAATACTAATGTTTATACGATAAATATGGTAATTAATGAAACTTAAAGATGATCAATAACACTATCTCCTCTTCTAAAAAAAATCTTATTTTGATTAACTATCTCTCCTTCCACTACAAAAAATGCGGGTTTTAACGACGGTTTTTAGCGACGGTATCTAGTACCGTCGATAATTGCGACGGTTTTGTCGACGGTTCAAGTCAGACGGTCAAAGTCCTCGATTTAGCGACGGTTTTCAAAATCGTTGACAGTAGCGACGGTATAGTGACGGTTCAACGACGGTTCTTTCGAATCAGGTTGAGTCGGGTTGAAACGGGTCACTTAGCTACAGTTTATCGACGGTTTGAAACCGTCGCTAAGTCGCGTACAAGACACGTGGCGACTCGGCACTTGGCCCACCACACCAATGGCGGTTAGCGACGGTTTTTTAAAAAGCCGTCACTAAATCTGATTATATAAGTTCCCGCAACCTTCTTTCTGCGATTTTTTTTCATAAATTAGGAGCAAATCTCGCTTGCTCGTTAAATAGATTCGTTGTTGCCGTCCTGAGCATTCCGCCCATTAGACGATAATCGTAACATCGCACTCTTCAATTTGATGGTAATTTTCTTACTTTTTACCGTTCGTTTTTAAATTGTTATATATATATATATATTTATTTAAATATATATATATATATATATATATATATATATATATATTAATATATATTAGAAATTATTTGTATATATTATATTAGATTAATTCGAAATGTGCATGTTATATATATTAGAAATTATTTTTATACATTAGATATATAGTATTACTTGTATATGCATGTTAAATTTGAAATGTGCTTGTTAGAAATTAGACTAGTTAGATATTATAATTGTTAGAATTGTTAGATTGTTGGTTGAATAAGATGAGTTTAAAATAATACAGTCGAAACTCTGTTGAAATTATTTGTAAATATTAGATAATATTACTTGTATATGTTGGGATTATACTGGAAAGTATGCTTTTACTTTGTATAATCAAAACTAAATTTCGGACTTATTTACTGAAATAAATTGTTTATCACTGATGCTTTAAATATCATAGAATGTTACATATATTTCTTTGCATAACATTCAATAAATAGTACGTGTTACATTGTAGTTAATTTAGTGATACCGAGATCACGAGAAGATTAAATTAACGATCCTTGTAACTAAAAGTACACCATTCACGACCTAGATGGAAATGAACAATCCATCGTGAAAGGTTGAAGTGTAAGGCTCGATTGGGTTTGTCTTGACCAAGAGATTACACTAGTGCATGGTGATGCCTTTGAAAGAGGACCTCTGAGGAGGACAAATTCTGAACTGAACTAGGAATAATTAGACCTTAGTGGTTAGTTATTTCTTGATCTTCGTCCCTTAAATAAGATTGCGTGTGGTTAGTAACTATTGCTTTGACTTATTACGGGTAGAGAATCAAGGAGATTCAATACTTTATATCTTGGGCAATATTATTGGTCACATGCGATTGCTAAGATTTATCTGAAGAATCGTGTGCAAATCACGCTTTTTTCGATTTGCCCCCTTTGGAGGTTCATAAGATTTATCATACCAAATCTTGCAAGTGGAATTTATTTCCGGTATGGATAATAATGTTGAACTATTCCTTAACCAAGGATAAAAGATATTAATTAATGAAAAGTTATTTCAGTGGCTTGAATTAATTAATGGGCTAGATAATCTTAAACACGGGAAATAATAACCGGGAGCCATATTAACTGTAATATGGGTTAAGATGGATAGTGCAATATTAATTATGTAGTGAGATTAATTAATATTTATGGGCTTGAATAATATTGTGGCTCAATATTGATAATTCAAGATCCATTGGAAGATCCAATCTTAATTCTCCTAAAAGGCCCCCCCAAGTAATTTCAACATAAAGTCCAATAACTGAAAAAGGTGTTTAAAAATAAAATAAATTTTGTTGCTTATTTTTTCTCATATTTTTCGAAAATCATAAATAAAAGAGGGAGAAAGATTTTCTTTGAATTTTGTTATGTAATGAAGATATGTATTCTTGGAATACAAGATTATCTCATTAAATTCAAGAAATCTCCCACTTGATTATTTATGGTGAGATTTTCGAAATTTTCAAAGAATAAGGGAAAGAAAGATTTTCTTGATTTTCTTGAAAAGATATTATGGAAGATATGTATTTCTTGAAATACAAGTATATCTCATAAATTCAAGAAGATTCAAATCTTGGAATCTTGATCCTTATTTTTTTCGAAAATTCCATAACAAGAGGAGTTGAGATTTTTGTGGAATATTTAAATTATGGAGAAAAGAATATATGAGAAATATTCAAGATTTCTTGGAGATCAAGAAAAAGATTTTCCCATATTATTTTATCACTAAAAATTCGACCAACACCCTCTATAAATAGGGGATGAGTGTTTCATTCCGAAGTACAATTCCATGTGCTGGAAAAATTAGTAAATCCACAAAGGTGGTGCAATAAATTTTTATTTTCCCTTTTGTTAATTGTTCACGAGTTTCCTTCCACCGGATTGACGAGCAAGGACTAGGGAATACTTGGGAAGGCTTTTTGGTGTGTTCTTATCAACGAGACCATTGCCACTCCAAGAGGTTAGTTCACGTAAACCCGTAGCAATTCCACATGCGTAGAATTTATGTGAACTGTTTATATGCATGATTTGTTGTTGAATTGTTGTTTGAATTAATATAGGATTAATTCATGCTAGTAATAATTGTTAGAATTAAATTTGTATTTAAATATTCATCCCGAATAGATCCGTGCAAATAATTCCCCAACAACTGATATCAGAGCCTCGGTTTCGGGCTCTGATTTTTAAATTGTAATTTAATTCATTTTCATTAAATTTGAAATTGGATAGTAGAATTGCTAGATCTTTTTTGCAGGTATCCAATTGTCATGGAATTTAATGTGTTTATTTATGCATGCATATAAATTGTGGTTTTTAATTCGATTCGTTCGAATTCGTTTTGCCTCGTGAGAAAAACCACGAGTAGATTATGATTTGTTTGATTTGATCAATGTAATAGACTAGTCTAGATCTAGGTTTATTTATTTTTTGTAAATAAATTGAAACCGGATCGTGAGCCAAGACGAAGACGATGAATTAAAACGAATGGATCCGGAATCGGGGGCGCGCGCTGGCGAGGGGAAGGCCGAAATTTGGCGCTGCGATGGGATCCTGTGCCGACCCGCGCCAGCGCAAAGACTGGTAGCAACCAGGCTCGGGATGTGTCTTTCGATTGGCCCGGGCGGAGGCGGAGAGGATGCGCCGAGGAGGATCTGGCGGCAGGCCCGGCGGATCGGCATGAAGCGCCTGGCGCAGCGCCATTTCACGGTGGGCACCGAGGCGCCTGGCGCCCTGGCGCACACCGAATCTGGCGCTTCGCCGAGATCCGTCGAGGGCTTGGCGTGACACGCTCCGTCGGCTGACGTCGCGTAAGACGCAAGGAGGAAGCGATGCATGGGCGCCCGCCACGACGGCGGGGAGTGCTGGCGGGAACTCGACCAATTTGGTCGATGACATGGCTTGACAAAGGCGTTTTTAAAGGCGATCAAGTGGGAGCTTTTTGGGGCGAGCGATGAAAGGCTATGAAGCGATTTCTCAAGATCAAGACATGACAAAAAAAAATTAACCATGACAATTGGATAAATGTGCCCAATATGTTTATTTTTTTTTGTTTTGATGTTTATGCATTATTTTATGCTTATTTAATTGTGTTTTAAATTTGCGATGCATGAGAAAATGTTTTTGAAAAATCTCACTTTTCAAAAAATTACTAAGTATGCTTAAACAATTAATTGACAATTTTATTAGGATAATAAAATTGAATTAATTTTGACCTCCATGATTTATTTATTTGTGAATTCTTTTGGAGAAATTCCCACCTGGGACGGTCAAAAAAGATAGCTTTCCGTGAATAAATTCCAAATGGATGATTGTGGATTATTACTAGTGGCGATGATGATCCTCCCACAAGGCTCGTTCAAAGCGAAATAATAATTCTGTATTTAATCAAGGTTATTACGTAGGTATAAAATTGATATGCATATACTTCCCCGAAGTCTCTGTCAATTTTATATTGGTCAAGTGAGAGTCAACTATTAATCTGAATATTAAAGGTTTGCAAAATTGTTCTTGTTTGTAATCTTGAATGTGTTTAAATAATGACCCCCCCGTGGCTTATTTAAACTGCATTTTTGAATGTTGGTGATGCATGTTCATTTTTTTTTGAGATTTTAATATGAAACATGTGATCGAATGTCGTGATATATTTGTGCTTATGCATATTATTATTTATTTCAGTTCATCATGTCGCAACCTTTTAATCCACTGTTCAATATACTTAAAGACAATTTGCTTACTGGTGAAAACTTCGTTGATTGGAGTCCTAAACTTACTATTGTCCTCATCAGACAAAGCCATGGCGGGTTCTCACTACACCTAACCCGGAAAAGCCAAAAGATGAGTCAACAACTAAAGCGGTTAAGAAATAGTATCTTTGACCGGGGGCGTTCAACGAAATGGCAAAGTGTACCATCTTGACTTCCATGTCGGATGTGTTGCAACACCAACACCGAGCGTTGAGACGGCTGCGGACATCATGACTAGTCTTAAAGCGATGTTTCAACATTAGAACCGTGTGGCTCGTCCGGATCACCATGAGGGACTTGCTCTCTATGAAAATGGTGGAGGGAACGCTCAGTAAGTGAACACGTTCTCCGGATGATGGCTCACCTTAACAAACTTGAGGTACTTGAGTTGAATCGACGCCGAGACCTAAATCGATTTCATGCTCCCTCTCTGCGAAAAAAAAGTTTTGAGCGTTCAGTGAACTACGGATGAATAATCGAAGTTCTCGATGCGATCTATTGCAAGCTTTGGTCTCGGCGAGAGGCGATATTGGGGCAAAAAGAGCCAAGCCTTGGTGGCAAATGAACCTTCTTCTTCTTCTTCTAGGCAAGGGTGGTAAGAAAAAGAAAAGGGACAAAAGCCACAAGCAAGTGAACTCAAGTCGCTTAAATGGCAAAAGAAAAGGTGAAGGGAGGTAGAGGAGTGAGCAAGCCGACTAAGGGAAGTGTTTTAAGCTGCGGTGAAAAAGGACATTGGAGGTCGACTGTTCCAAACCCAAAAGGAATGAAAATAAAAGGTAATTCTCTCGCACTAGTTGTTGAAACTTTCTTAGCGGCGTATGCCTCCCATTTATGGGTGGTGGATCTGAGGATCCATCGATCATGTTTGTTTCACTTTCTGGGGTTCAAGCGGACCCGACAACTTAGTGGGAGTGTGATCCTCATCACCTTTGGGCAATGCTTCTGAGAGTGGCGGTGAAGCGATGGGAGAAGTGCACTGTCTTTTGAAAGATGAGTTTTAATTTTAAGAGATGTTCTTTACGTTCGAATTTTAGAAAGAATTTAATTTGGTTTCTAAACTTTACCTTGATGGATATTCGATTACTTTTAATAAAGTTGTTACCATTTCTCTTTATGATAAATTTATCGTCATGGAACGTTGTCGAATAATCTCTATACAATTAATATGCACATCACTCATGAAATGCATCTATAACACATCAATCTGTTTTCCAAGAAAAGAAAACGTTCATCGGGCGTGAAGCGAGACACTTCTATGGCATCTAAGATTGAGACATATTAATCCAAAGAGGATCAAAGGTTGGTAAAAGGCGGTTCCTTTGGAGTTTCTCCAAGTTGAACCAATTCCAACTTCTGCGAATCATGTTTGGAGTTTAAAATGACCAAAGGGCATTCAGAGACAAGGGAATAGAGCCAAAGAAGTGTTAGAAATCGTTCACCGGGCGTATGTGGTCCAATGTCAACCAAAGCAAGGGAGGTTATGAGTATTTTCGTCACTTTTATTGATGACTACTCAAGGAATGCGGTTATATTTTCCTTATGAAGCATAAATCGAGACTTTGAGAAATTCAAAGAATTTAAGGCTCAAGCGAGAGAATCATAGGAAAAACGTATCAAGTCTCTACGATCCGATCGTGGGGCGAAAGTACCCGAGGATGAGTTTTTTGAACTACTTGTGCGATAAATGGATTGCATCAGCTAATCGCACCCGGAATCCCTCAACAAAAGCGGGGTTGCAGAGGCGAAGAAACATAACTCTTTTGGAAATGGTTAGATCTATGATGAGTTATCGTATCTTCCCAAGTCGTTACGGGGTCATGCCTTGGAAACAACGGCTTACATTACGAACTTGGTGCCATCCAAATCGGTTCCCAAAACTCAAAAAATTGTGGACGGTATGAAGCCGGTTTTGAGACACATGAAAATTTGGGGGTGTCCGCCTACGTGTTGGACAAAGGAAGTCGGAAAATGGATCCTCGATCGAATTAAGGTTGTTTGTAGGATACCCCGAGGAACAAAAGGGTGTATGTTCTATGGTCCGAAGATCAAAAGGTGGTATTAAGCACCCACTTTAGATTTTTGGAAGAAGACTATATGAACAAAAGAAGACCCAGTGAGATTACCTTAAATGAGCTAAGGGGGCTAACCTCATTGCCGCTTATTTGCACAAGATGACATACCAAACGACACACTTTCACAACGGAACCTCGTCGTAGTGGGAGGGTTATGAGAGACAACCAAGAGATTCATGGGGATAGGAGAGTCCTCGGACTTGATTCGAGCAAGGCGAATCGGACCCATGGACATATGACGAGGCAATCCAAGAAAAGGATGCGATTTCTTGGCAAACAACAATGAAAGCGAAATGGGTTCTATGGATCATAACAGAGAGTGTGGGATCTAGTCGAACCACTTAATGGGGTCAAACCCATTGGTTACAAGTGGGTATACAAGAAAAAAGGGACCGGACGGGAAGGTGGAAACCTTCAAGGCAAGGCTTGTGGCTAAAGGTTATACTCGGAAAGAAGGGATCGACTATGAGGAAACCTTTTCACACAGAAAACAATGCTCAAGTCCATCCGAATTCTCTTGTCGATTATTCTGCGCATCTCGACTTTGAAATCTGGCAAATGGATGTCAAGACGGCTTTCCTTAACGGAAGTCTTGATGAAGAAATCTATATGCAACAACCCCAAGGCTTCAATGAAAAATGCCAAGAACACCTAGTTTGTAAGCTCAAGAAGTCCATTTACGGACTCAAACAAGCATCGAGCTTGGAACCAATGTTTTGATCATGTTATAAAGTCTTATGGGTTTGATCAAAAGCGAGTTCGAAAAGTTGTGTGTACAAAAAGCGTGTCGGAAGCTGCATTGGTATTCTTAGTACTATCGTGGGCGACATTACGCTCGCCGGGAGCGATGTAAAGGTGTTATCGGGCGTAAAGGCATGGCTTTCAAAAAGCAGGTTTGATATGAAGGACTTAGGGGAAGCGGACACATCCTTGGGATCAAGATCACTTTCGAGATCGCAAGAAAAAGATGATAAGCTTATCGCAAGCTTCATACATAGACTTTGTCTTGAAACGATCAAAGATGCAGATTCAAGAAAGGCCGTACCTTTCGGACATGGAATCCATCTATCAAGGTGCCCTAAGACACAAAAAAAGGAGATAGATGACATGAAAGACATTCCCTATGCTTCGGCTGTCGGAAGCCTTATGTATGCAATGTTGTGCACGAGACCAGATATCTGCTTTGCCGTTGGCATGGTGGCAAGATATCAAAGTAACCCGGGGAAAAATATTGGACGACAGTTAAAAACATTCTAAAGTATCTGAAAAGAACTCAAGATAGAATGTTGGTTTATCAGTCAGATAGTCTAATCCACATTGACTACACGGACTCGAATTTCCAATCAAACTTAGATTCCAGAAAATCTACCTCCTGTAGTGTGTTTTGCATGGGGGGAGGAGCCATGACATGGAGAAGTGTTAAGCATAAATGCATCGCAGATTCTACCATGGAAGCCGAATATGTAGCTGCTTGCGAGGCAGCGAAAGAAGCAGTTTGGCTCAAGAACTTCCTAGTGGACTTGGATGTAGTTTCGAATTTGCCCAGCCACAATCAGCATTTATTGTGACAATCTGGGAGCGATTGCAAATTCAAAGGAACCAAGAGCCCACAAGGCGACAAACACATTGAAAAAAATACCATCTATATCAGAAATCGTTAAGAGATATATATAAATTGGCAAAGATCGCGTCAGAAGATAACCTAGCTGATCTATTCACAAAGGATCTGCCTCAGAATACATTCGAGAGACATGTGGAAGGAATGGGTATCAAGACCGTTGCCAATCTGCTTTGAGTATAAGTGGGAGACATTATTAGGTTCGTGTAGGTGACATTAGATGTCAGGTATTAGGAACTACGAGACATCTTTGTAGTATACTTAAAAGCGGACTTTGAGTATAAGTGGGAGATTGTTGGGATTATCTTGGAAAGTATGCTTTTACTTTGTATAATCAAAAGCTGAATTTCGGACTTATTTCTTGAAATAAATTGTTTATCCTTCGATGCTTTAAATATCATCGAATGTTACATATATTTATTGCATAACTGTTCATTAAATAAGACGTGTTACATTGTAGTTAATTTAGTGATACCGGATCACGAAGATTAAATTAATGCGGTCCCTTGTAACTAAAAAGTACACCATTCACGACCTAGATGAAATGAACAATCCATCGTGAAAGGTTGAAGTGTAAAGCTTCAGATTGGTTTGTCTTGACCAAGAGATTACACTATTGCATGGTGATCTTATTTGAAGAGGACCTCTGAGGAGGACAAATTCTTCAGAACTGAACTAGGAAGAATTAGACCTCAGTGGTTAGTTATTTCTTGATCTTCATCCCTTAAATAGGATTGCGTGTGGTTAGTAACTATTGCTTTGACTTATTACGGGTAGAGAATCAAGGAAATTCAATATTTTATATCTTGGGCAATATTTTCCGGTATGGATAATAATGTTGAATCGTTCCTTAACCAAGGATAAAAGATATTAATTAATGAAAAGCTATTTCAGTGGCTTGAATTAATTAATAGGCTAGATAATCTTAAACACGGGAAATAATAACCGGGAGCCATATTAACTGTAATATGGGTTAAGATGGATAGTGCAATATTAATTATGTAGTGGGATTAATTAATATTTATGGGCTTGAATAATATTGTGGCTCAATATTGATAATTCAAGACTCATTGGAAGATCCAATCTTAATTCTCATAAAGGCCCCCCAAGTAGCCCAACATAAAGTCCAATAACTGAAAAAGGTGTTTAAAAATAAAATAAATTTTGTTGCTTATTTTTTCTCATATTTTTCGAAAATCATAAATAAAAAGAGGAGAAAGATTTTCTTTGAATTTTGTTATGGAATGAAGATATGTATTCTTGGAATACAAGATTATCTCATTAAATTCAAGAAATCTCCCACTTGGTTATTTATGGTGAGATTTTCGAAATTTTCAAAGAATAAGGGAAGTAAAGATTTTCTTGATTTTATTGAAAAGATATTATGGAAGATATGTATTTCTTGAAATACAAGTATATCTCATAAATTCAAGAAGATCCAAATCTTGGAATCTTGATCCTAATTTTTTTTCGAAAATTCCATAACAAGAGGAGTTGGAATTTTTGTGGAATATTTTAATTATGGAGAAAAGAATATATGGGAAATATTCAAGATTTCTTGGAGATCAAGAAAAAGATTTTCCCATACTATTTTATCACTAAAAATTCGACCAACACCCTCTATAAATAGGGGATGAGTGTTTCATTCCGAAGTACAATTCCATGTGCTGGAAAAATTAGTAAATCCACAAAGGTGGTGCAACAAAATTTTATTTTCCCTTTTGTTAATTGTTCGCGAGTTTCCTTCCACCGGATTGACGAGCAAGGACTAGGGAATACTTGGGAAGGCTTTTTGGTGTGTTCTTATCAACGAGACCATTGCCACTCCAAGTGGTTAGTTCACGTAAACCCGTAGCAATTCCGCATGTGTAGGATTTATGTTAACTGTTTATATGCATGATTTGTTGTTGAATTATTATTTGAATTAATATAGGATTAATTCATGCTAGTAATAATTGTTAGAATTAAATTTGTATTTAAATATTCATCCCGAATAGATCCGTGCAAATAATTCTCCAATAGTATATATATGTTAAATTAGTTTTATAATATTACTTGTATATTCGTGTTAAATTAGTTTTATAGTATTACTTGTATATGCATGTTTAATTAGTTTAGCTAGTCTAGTTAGAAATTAGACTAGTTAGATATTATAATTGTTAGAATTGTTAGATTGTTGGTTGAATATGATGGGTTTAAAATAATACAGTCGAAACTCTGTCGAAATTTAAGCGCGATTTTAATTAATTATTTTAATTAATTAATTAATAGTTTTAATTAAGTAATTTATGTCAAATGACATTCATATTTTTTTATATAATGCAGATGAGTACTATCGGGTAGTGGACTGTAGGGGTAGTGGGCGTGGGTGGCGAGGGTGGTGGAGCGTGGCGTGGTGGTCGAAAGGGAATGGCGTGGCGGTGGTCGAGGCGAAGGTAGTATTCCTCAGAGCACTAGGAGAAAGAGGATCCTTCGACCGATGGTGAACCTGCACCCACCCGCCCCCGCCGGGTCCAGCTCGCAGAACCCACCACCGACAGGGGCATCTCCAGGAGGGTCGAGCTCAGGTTCGACCTCTGTTCATCGTGGCTCGGCACCCAATGCTCGTTTAACGATCGACTTGAGAGCGGGAAAGTGAGTTATAATTTACTTTTATTTATTAATTTATTTAGTTATACAGTTAATTATTTAATTATACTTATTAATTTTTTATATTGTTGTTTCAGCATCATACCCGGTCATGAGGCTGCCGCTATAGCCACCAGCTCCATCTTGCGAGTTGGAATTGCCATGGGGGCCCACAGCTGGAAAGGCGTGCCTGAATCCCACCGCCAACTCTACTTCGACGAGTTTAGGGTACGTACAATAATTAATTACTAAAAGTATTCATAATTATTTATTTTAATTTAATACAATAAAGTTTGTGTTAATGAAATTCAGAAACAGACGAAGTGGGGAGAGGATAGGACCCCGATCAATTTTTATCGTCCGTTAAAAAAGCTTGCCCAAGTCCAGTACAAAGACTTGATGTATAGGTGGCACGCCGCGTGGAAGGATGAAGGGCTGGATATGATGGACGACATGGATCCTGGCGTCTGGGAGTCGATTGTGGCTGTGTGGAGCGATCCCGCTTATCAAGAGATGTGCCGGAAGAATCGTCAAAACCGCATGAGCCAGTACGGAGGGGATGGGGGCGTCGCTGTGCATAAGGTCGGATCCCTGTCGATTCTGGAGCACCAAATGGCGGAAGTAATTAATTAAAACATATTAATATTTAATTCTACAAGTTCATAATTAATTTTAATACGTGTATTTGTTAACAGGAACTACGGCTCGGACGCCCCTGGATCTTTCGGAGACGTTGGCTTTCGCCACCCCCACGAAGAGGCAGGGGACCTCCACCTATCACAAGACACCCACGCCAAGCACGTAAGTAATTTAATTATAATATTGTATTTCGTAATTACTAACTCCGCTTTATGTTGCTAATCTCATGTATAAAATATTTTTTTACAGAGAACCGATGCGAGAAAGGGTCAAAGCGACCACTTTGAGCCCAAGCCACCACCTCGGTGATGATAATCCACCACCCTCCGATTAATTTGAATCGGATCTATGTGGAGGAGGCACCGATAAAGAGTACCGGTCCTTGGGGTTCGATGGGTTGTCTCCGTCATAATCGCGGAGATGCAACCCTACTGCGCCTCGGACCTCATTCTTGACGCGATCCACCGCGATCCACAACAAAGCGGTTGAGCAGTTAGAGAGGTGGTGACGGTCGAGCTCGAGAGAAGAAAATCGTGAAGTGGTAGCGGAACTTGCATCCGCCTGCCGTTTCAAATGGGTTGCTCACCGAATTATTTCTAAAGCATTAATTTTGAGGGCGGTGGCGGTCTTGGCGGTGGCGGCGGCGGTGGTAAATGGCGATGGCGGTGATCGTCTTCGATGGCGGTGGTCGTGGTGGTGGCGGTGGCGGTGGCGGTGGTCGTGCTGGTGGTGGTGGCAGTGGTGGCAGTAGCGGTGGTAGTGGCAGCGGGGCCGGGGTCAGAAATGATGGTGGCGGTGGCGGTGGCGGTGGTGGTGGCTTGGATGATATCGGTGACTTCTTACCTGATAATTTGTTTATTTCTACTAATTTGGGAGATGATGAGGATGATTATTATCCGAATCAGTGATTGGAGGGATAATTTGAACAATTTACTCTCTTTTTTTTATTATTACTTGATCATCAACACTTTTTTTTAATTTTTATTGTGAATTATGTATGCCTAATGTTTATATCGTTTATTTTTTTCTATTGTTTATTTTTAAAGAAAATTATAACTTGTTTAGATAGAAAAATATAACTTGTTTAAATAAAAAATTATAACTTGTTTTTAGTATTACTTGATTAAATAGAAAAAAAGTATTAGTTGATTAAATAGAAAAGTATAACTTGTTTAAATAGAAAAGTATAACTTGTTTAGAGAAAAGTATAACTTGTTTAAATAGAAAAGTATAACTTGTTTAAAGAAAAGTATTACTTGATTAAATAGAAAAGTATAACTTGTTTAAATAGAAAAGTATAACTTGTTTAAAGAAAAGTATTACTTGATTAAATAGAAAAGTACTACTTGATTAAATAGAAAAGTATAACTTGTTTAAATAGAAAAATATAACTTGTTTAAAGAAAAGTATTATTTGATTAAATAGAAAAGTATAACTTGTTTAAATAGAAAATTATAACTTGTTTAAAGAAAACTATTACTTGATTAAATAAAAAAATATAACTTGTTTAGATAGAAAAGTATAACTTGTTTAAATAGAAAAGTATAACTTGTTTAAATAGAAAAGTATAACTTGTTTAAAGAAAAGTATTACTTGATTAAATAGAAAAGTATAACTTGTTTAGATAGAAAAATATAACTTGTTTAAATAGAAAAGTATAACTTGTTTACATAGAAAAGTATAACTTGTTTAAATAGAAAAGTATAACTTGTTTACATAGAAAAATATAACTTGTTTAGATAGAAAAGTATTATTTGATTAAATAGAAAAGTATAACTTGTTTAGATAGAAAAGTATAACTTGTTTAAAGAAAAGTATTACTTGATTAAATAGAAAAGTATAACTTGTTTAAATAGAAAAGTATAACTTGTTTAAAGAAAAGTATTACTTGATTAAATAGAAAAGTATAACTTGTTTAAATAGAAAAGTATAACTTGTTTAAAGAAAAGTATTACTTGATTAAATAGAAAAGTATAACTTGTTTACATAGAAAAGTATAACTTGTTCAAAGAAAAGTATTACTTGATTAAATAGAAAAGTATAACTTGTTAAATAGAAAAATATAACTTGTTTAAATAGAAAAGTATAACTTTTTAAATAGAAAAATATAACTTGTTTAGATAGAAAAGTATAACTTGTTTAAATAGAAAAGTATAACTTGTTTACATAGAAAAATATAACTTGTTTAGATAGAAAAATATTACTTGATTAAATAGAAAAGTATAACTTGTTTATATAGAAAAGTATAACTTGTTTAAAGAAAAGTATTACTTGATTAAATAGAAAAGTATAACTTGTTTAAAGAAAAGTATTACTTGATTAAATAGAAAAGTATAACTTGTTTAGATAGAAAAATATAACTTGTTTAAAGAAAAGTATTACTTGATTAAATAGAAAAGTATAACTTGTTTAGATAGAAAAGTATAACTTGTTCAAAGAAAAGTATTACTTGATTAAATAGAAAAGTATAACTTGTTAAATAGAAAAATATAACTTGTTTAAATAGAAAAGTATAACTTGTTTAGATAGAAAAATATAACTTGTTTAGATAGAAAAGTATAACTTGTTTAAATAGAAAAGTATAACTTAATAGAAAAGTATAACTTGTTTAGATAGAAAAGTATTACTTAACTAAATAGAAAAGTATAACTTGTTTAGATAGAAAAGTATAACTTGTTTAAAGAAAAGTATTACTTGATTAAATAGAAAAGTATAACTTGTTTAGATAGAAAAGTATAACTTGTTCAAAGAAAAGTATTACTTGATTAAATAGAAAAGTATTATTTGTTAAATAGAAAAATATAACTTGTTTAAATAGAAAAGTATAACTTGTTTAAATAGAAAAATATAACTTGTTAAATAGAAAAATATAACTTGTTTAGATAGAAAAGTATAACTTGTTTAAATAGAAAAGTATAACTTGTTTAAATAGAAAAGTATAACTTGTTTAGATAGAAAAGTATTACTTGATTAAATAGAAAAATATAACTTGATTAGATAGAAAAGATAATTAAAATAATTTAAAAAAAAAATAAAAAAAAATTCTAGGACATATAAATTAATTTCATTTAAGGGTAAAAAAGTAAGTTGGCGGAATTGATCCCCATTCCTAGCGGTTTGAACCATTGTTCGGTAGCGAATATTTTCTCATAAAATTGGGAGGCATGGTGGTTTGGTTTATGATGGTTTAGGTTAAATTTATGATCGCTAATAGCGCCCATCGGAACTGGTTTAACCATTGCTACTTTTTTTTTCGAAAATTCACGATTTATCGGCCGGTTTTAGCGGCGAAATCTATGGTTATAGTGACGAAAATTAACCGTCGCGATTGGTCACTAGTTTTACGGTCGCTATAATTTTTTCGTCATTAACAATAACGGTAATATTACCGTTATCTATCGTTGCTTGTCAACGACTTTAGCGACGGTAATTTTGACCTTGGTCCGGACCCAGAAACCGTCACCAAAACCGTCGATAAGTAGAGACGGTTATTTACCATCGTTATTTAGCGATGGTATCACAATAACCGTCGCTAAAATCTAGCGACCCTCGTTTCTCTCCGATTCCAAGATCGTCATTTAAAACCGTCGCTACATTCTGTAACGACGGTTTTTACCATCGCTAAAACCGTTGTAAATCACCGTCTTTTTTGTAGTGTTCTAAGATCGTTTATCCTTAATCATTCTCCTATAGTACACAACGCTAATGATATAATACATCATAGAGACAATCCTTCCTCCAAGAGATTTGTAGGCGTAAAGGAAAAAGAGATTGGGGGAGAGACATTCCACTACAAAGTCACTAATAAAAGTACTCTAAGATGTATAACAAAAAAAAAGTGACTCTAAGGTACAAAAAAGTGATCAAAAAGTCTAAGTTGCCCTTCTAATTGTTTTTTGCACTTCTGACCCGTTTTCTGCACTTCTGACGCATTTTGACTTTTTATAATTAAATTTTTTAAAAGTCCAAATATTTTAAATTATTAAATTTATTAAATTATTTATTAATATAATTTCATTATTTATTTCAAAGTGCATTTTATTAACTCATTTTGCAATTCAGAAAATATATAACTTTTAAAAAATAAATTATTTTAAATTTTTCACCTCTAGTCTAATTTTGAAGTGCGTTTTTTTTTTAAATTGTATTTTCATCAATCTTGGAGTGCATTTTTTTTTTTTTTTTTTATTAGGCCAATTTTGGAAGTGCATTTTTTTTTATTTTGAGTCAATTTTGGGGTACATTTTTTAAAAGAAATTGTATTTTGGGCTAATTTTAGAGTACATTTTTTTAAACAAAATTATATTTTAGACCAATTTTGGACTACATTTTTTTTAAAAAAAATTGTATTTTGGATCCTAATTTAAACAAAAACCCTAATCCGCAAAAAAAAAATTGGAAGTACATTTTTTTTAAAAAAAAATTGTATTTTGAGTCGATTTTGGGGTGCATAAAAAGAAAAAAAATTGTATTTTGGGCCAATTTTAGAGTGCATTTTTTTAAAAAAATTGTATTTTAGATCAATTTTGGAGTACATTTTTTTAAAAAAAATTGTATTTTGGGTCCTAATTTAAAAAAAAACCCTAATCCGCAAAAATAAACATCTAATTATAATTAAACAAAAAAAAATCTGCAAAAATAATGTTCTTTCCCCATAACAAAATACAATTAAAAATCTGCAAAAATAAAACATAAAATTACACTCTAAAAATTTACAAAAAATCAATTAGCATACTACAGAAAAATTACAAACAACAATCTGCAGAAAATTACAAAACACCAATCTGGTTCACTCCACTGCCACTCTACAGAAAATTACAACATCAATCTGCAAAAAAATTACAGACAAATTAACTTACCACTCAAATTCTCAATTTAAAATATTAAAAATATCAAATCAATATACATGGCCATACCCATTTATGCATGTCACTCCATATCCACCAATACACACACAGATAGAAAGATGGTGAGTTTCAGTGAGAAGCAAGAAGCATTAGTTAAAGAATCATGGGAAATCATGAAACACAACAATATTCATGACCTCAGTCTTCGATTCTTCTCTACGCCCCCGTCGCCATCGCGGTGCCTCCGTCGCCCTGTCAACCAATCCGCCGCCACCATCGTCCCCAAACCACCAAAAACCCGCCACTGTCGCCCACCACCGGCCCTCAAAAGCCACCACACACGGCGGATCTGTAAAGATCCGCCGCCTCCATCACCACCACCACCGTCGTCCCACTATTGTCGCCCCCCGCACGCTGCAGCCCCACACCCTGTGTTTGAAGTAGACCTGGGCGGCCTTAAAACGAAAACCCTAGGTTGCGGCAGCGCGCCGCGGCCGCCCCACCACCTTTGCCTCCGTCTCCACCACACCACCACGCCGCTGCAAACGTGAATTTTGGGAGGGGAAGGAGGAGAGAGAACGTGAATTTTGGGGGGGGAGGAAGAGAGAGAAAGTAAATCTTGAAAATGAGAGAGAGGAGAGGAGACCGGTTAAAATTAGGGTGAGAAGAAATAGTGTGTGGGCCCATTGAGAATTGTAATTATTATTTGACACCAAGGACAAAATTGGTACATTTTGTAGTGGATTGTCACTACATTTTTCTTTTGTACCTTAGAGTATTTTCCACTAAAAATATTTCCCATGAAAATTTTGAATCAACCGTCACCTAAAAAATATAATGTGGGGTGGAGTTGCAAAATCACATTTTCAATTTAAAATTTAAAAGATAAATTACGATAATTTTGCATAAGTTATTGTTGATGTTACTTTTAATGTTGTCCCCCTATATACTAATAGGGAGTTGATTTTTGGATGATGTGTCAACACCACAACAATTTAACCTATGTGTCAATATGTGATAAATTTAGTATACATGTCATTAAAAAAAATCCTATGTGTCATCCTATGTCATTAAAAAATTCCCATGTGTTGTCCTCTACGATTAATGTTGTTTCTAAAGAAGTTTTTCCAGAATCTTAAGTGAATTAAAAATAATAATATTTTCATTATACGTATTTTGATTTAATGATTAATTATTATACAAATTAATTACATCTATATTAATTTATATTTTATCTTATAATACTAAATTATATTAAAATATTATTTTAATAACTTTTCATACAAAATGACAAATGACAAATGTTAAAATTTATATTAACTAAGTCCATAGAAAAATATAATATAACTTAAAAAAATTAATTTATTTAAAATCCCGTGTAAAACACGGGTTCTACATTAGTTACTAATATGTGACAATATCAATAATTATCATTTCTTTCACAACTAACATTTTATGGTTCCATTTATTATTTCTCATGTTGCGTCTTGCAGATAATTTGTAGAGAACACTATAAAACAATATGAGATGATGGAAATTAGTTGATTAAGAGTGGAAGAAGCTAAAAACATGTTAGAAGTTTTTGACCATTATCAAAGGATATTGGGGTGTTTGCAAGAAATTATAACTGATTATAATCACATAGAATTATGTGCATAAGTAATTTGGAGTGTTTTATTTTTCTTTTATTAAATTAAATAAGCTCTCAAAAGCTATAAACTAAAAATTTAGGGCGTGGAGAGGATTTGCTTTTGGAAGCTTATGAGCATTTTTTAGGGGGTGTTTGCAAAAACTTATCCTCCCCAAGAAGTGATTAAAATTAGTGATTATGAGAAAACTGATTAATAGTGGAAGTTGATGGTGTTTGTAAAAAAATTCAAGGAAAAGTTGATAATGTTTGTAAAAAAAAGTAAATAATCCTTAAAAAATAGGAAAAATGCCAATTCGGGGCCTAAAAGATGGCAAAACTATCAATTTAAGACATTAAAGATTTTTCCTATCGATTCAAGACCTGAAAGATAAAAAACTATCAATCCAGGGCCTGAAAGATAAAAACTATCAATTTAAGGCTCACACATTTTAAGGCCATGTTTGACACTTATATTTCATGTCCTTATTTCATGTTCTTATTTTTTTTAGGGTTTAAGATTCATGGTTTACAGTTCAAGTGGATTTAGGGTTCATGGTTCAAGGTTTAGGGTTCAACATTTAGGGTTTAGGGTATAGTGTCAAACATGGCCTTAAAATTTATAAGCCTCGAATTGATAGTTTCTATCTTCCTGGCCCTGGATTGATAGTTTTCTATTTTTCAGGTCTTGAATCAATAGGAAAAATCTTTCAGGCCTTAAATTGATAATTTTACCATCTTTCAGACCCTAAATTGATAAAACTCCTAAAAAATACTTATAAGCTACTATAAGCACCATTCTTTCAACTTTTAGGTTATAGCTTTTTATTAGAGCTTATTTAATCTAATAAAAGAGATATAAAACACTCCAAATTACTTATGCACACAATTTTAGGTGACTATAATAACTTATAAGTTTTTGCAAACACCCCTAAGTATAACTTTTTTTGCAAACACTATCAATTTTTCTTTGATTTTTTTTACAAACACCATCAACTTCTACTATTAATAAATTTTCTCATTATAATCACTTCTTCAAAAGAATAATTTTTTTACAAACATCCACATTACATATTAGATACTACTTTGTAGGATACATGGAGAACACCATTTAAATGAGCCATAATTAAGGGGGTGTTTGGCACAGCTTATAAGCTCTTTAAAACAATTTATAAGCTGTTTAGGAGCTTATAAGTTCATTAATTTTGTTTGGTAAAATAAGATGTTTAACATCTTATAAGATCTAAAAATAAGCTCTTTAAAGCTTATAAGCTCCAAAAAAATAAGTTGGGATATCCCAACTTATTTTACAAAAATCATATAAGTTCTATCCTATTTCAACCCATCCCGGTCCAATCCCAGTCTGAATTCAATTCAATCCAACCTGACCCATTTTTTTGTTTTCGCAAAAAAAAAAAAAAAAAGGAAAAAAAATTATTTTCTGGAAAAAAAAATCGAAAAAAAAAAAATTATGGGAAAATATATTTTTGAAAAAAAAAAGTATTTTCAAAAAAATAATTTATTTTCTGGAAAAAAAAATTCCGGATAAAAAAAATTTCGAAAAAATATTATTTTCTGGAAAAATATATTTTTGAAAAAAAAAGGTTATTTTTTGGAAAAATATATATTTTGAAAAAAAATTTGAATATTTTTTTTCAAAAAAAAAATTATTTTCGTAAAAAACAAATTCAGGAAAAAAAATTATTTTCAAAAAAAAATTATTTTCGAGTTTTTTTTTTAAAAAAAAAATCAGAAAAAAAATTATTTAAAAAAAAAAATTTATATATAAAAAATTATATTAAAAAAATTAAAAAACTTATTAAAGAACTTATAAGTTGTATTAGTCAAACACTTTAATAACTTATAAGCTACTTAAAAATTATATCTTATAAGCTCTTAAAACAACTTATAAGTTGTTATAGCTTATAAGATGTTTAAAATAAGCTTATCCAAACGGGCCCTAAATAACATTTGAATTCTTCTATAGTAATAGCATTTGAATTCTTCTATATTGCTTTCTCTTATTTATCATATGTTTTACTTTTTGAATCATTAACATCCTCTATCCTCTATATATTACTAATAGAGAGTTTATTTTGATGATATGTCATCTTGTGGTTTATTTGGATAATATGTCATTTTGAGGTTAATTTGGATGAATTATCATATTTTTTGTATTTATGTATCATTTTTCTATTGGTTTGTAATTAATATGTGACATTCATGTGACATTTTAATGTGTAGTTTGATTTAAAAAAATTCAACAATTAAGGTTTGAACCTTGCATCTCTTACATCATATTTATGTTTAATTACACTAAACCCACTAAACTATCACTGAAATTGTAGGGTTTGAACTTTGCTTCATTTTGAAATTGGTCCAGATTGTTTTGACTTTTTTATTTTTGATAAGTTATCAAAATTTTTGAAATTGGTCTTTTTACCTGTTATAACATGTCACCAAACAGGTAACCGTCACCTATCTAATTATTTTGTATTTTTTTCTTTAATTTTGAAATGCCACCTAAACTTTTTTAATCCAAATAATTTATATCGGGATTTTTTTTTTTTAGTTTTTTTACGAAGGGAGAGTGGTTTTTTGCATTTATTAATTTATTATTTTTATTTTTGAGTCAGTTTAGACCCAGTAAATTGACCTGATTCGCTTTGTCTTTTGATATACAAATTGTTTTAAACCCAACTTAAATTATTAGGATTAAAAAAATAATGACGGAAATTAAAGAAAAAAAATAAAATAATTACATTTTGATATACTTGATCGTTTAAAAATACCAATTTCAAAATTTTCCATCAAAAAGTCAAAAAAAATTGAAATTAAATATATAAAATATTTAATGGTATCGGAATTCCATCCGGCGGCGTTCTGGAGGGATATGTTGGCTCCGGCGGCGGCGTTGAGGCTGACGGGGAGATGGAGCGGTGTTTGTCTGAGACGGTAGTCGCGCGGCCATCGATGGCGGCGGAAATCTGTTCAGCGATGAGTTCTTGGGCGAGGGATTTGGATTCGTGGTGCTACATGCATTTCTGGGTTTTCCATCCTTAATTTTTGCAATTTTGCGATGAACAAATAATTGGAGGAATTAATGGTTTCTGGTAATCAAAAGGCAGAGATGGATTGATAGTGTTAAAAAATGCTGCACCAAAACAAAATTAAAGTGAGGTATATTATTGAAAGTGAGTAGTATGAGCTGAGAAGCTCAGTATTTAACAAGAAGCTCCGTAACCGCTGTATACATGTTTGTTACGGTGACACGTGGAGCTCCTGAATTAACAATGCCCAGCATGAATTAAATAATAAAAGAAATGAGTAATTCAAGTGGGAGACACTTTGACTTGTTGACTTCAACAGATAGTGTGTTTGAAGAAAGAGACTGATTGCAATTTTTTTTCTCTATTAGTAAAATAATATACATGACGCGTTTTCTTCCATTGATTGAAATAAATGGTGCAGATATGGTGAAATGGAGGAAATTGAGAGGAGTTTGTTCAGGGTAAAGTGGAGCAGATTATGGGTCGGGTTGGTCGGTTCTAAACCCCAAAACCCGACCCATCATTAAGTAATTTAAAAATAAATAAATTGTTATAATGACCTGGTACTCGTTAACGGTCTTTAACCCGACCCCAAGGCATGATTCTCAACCCACCTAAAATAAGTGATTTAAAAGAAAATATTAAATTAATTAACAAATACACATGTGGCAATGAAAAATAAAAGAGAATTGAAATTAATATCCAAACATGACAGATCAATTCGGGACAAATTCTCAAACATCTGAGGACAATTATAAGATCAAAATGACGGGACCAAAAGATAAAAAGTTATTGGGCTACAAAAAACTTAATCCCTATTTTTTATTGCACTAAACTATACAAACTATTATTTTATTACATTTAAACCACCGAACTAATTTTTCAAGGCAAAATTTCTCTCCATTTTATACATGTGCACTACACGTGATTTTTAAAAAGACATTTTCGTTAATTTTCATATATTAAGCACAATCCTTTTCTCCTCACCCATTCAACAATCGATTTCTAAAAAAATATTCCTCAATTTTCTATTTTTTAAATTTGAAGAAATATTTTAAAAAAAAATATTCAAATTTAAATTAAGAATTCGTGAATCAATTTCAAAATTGGTAGAATTTGACACAATAATTTTATTTCAATAATTATTTAAGTAAATATACTAATATACGCCCTAAACAATTATATTTCATGTTTAGTGCATTTATGCATATAATTATATTTTTATTATTAAATATATTATATATTATGAATATTATATTTTAAATTAAAGAAGCGTGTAAACACGGACACTAAACTAGTATATTGATATTATATATGCATTTCATTGATAATTTTTTACCATCCACATATTATACATCTAGACAATAATATATTAAATGAAACACCAAAATTACTACAAATTAAATCAATTTTTAGCAACAGATGATAAAAAGGTGATATAATAATTGACACTATCATATATTATAAAGAGAGAGATCATAATGGATATTATTATATGTGGAATTATAATATGAACACAATTATGGGAGACAAATACTTCTATACATCAATTGCACATTTAATTTTTATTTATCACTACTACACATTTGAGCTTGCTCAGCTGCACTTGGACAACCCTTTTTTCAAACAACTCTCCAAGTAACAGCTTGGAGAGCGGTTTTATTAAAAAAAAAAAAAACAAAACAAGCCCGATTTGAAAACAGTTCCAAAAACTTGACAACGGTTTCAAACCATTATCTAAGATCACTACACAAAGTGATTAGTAAATATTTGTCTAAGTAAACACTTGGACAACGGTTAATAACCGCTTTCTTTTTTTTTATATATCTAATATATATTCCAGAACCGAGACCTAGCTCTCAGATTCCTTCATTTCTTTCTCTCAAATTTCCTCTCTCCCCAAATCGCCGCAAAAATCGAAGACCTAATAATCGTGGTCGCTTCGGTTTCCCTCAACAAATCGCCCCGCCGTCGGCTTCTCCCTCTCCCCCAAATAACCGGCGCCCTCCTCCTCCCTCTCCTCCCCACCGCCCTGCCTCCTCTCCCCCTGCCGTCGCCCATCCTCCCTCATTGCCGCCCATCGCCTCCATAACACTTAGTTGGTACAGGTGGATTGTGGGATCTTTTGGCTTTTTTTTAAATTTGAAATTATATATTTTGCTTCAATCTTAGTTTTGTTTATATTATGTTGCTCTTGTTGTTTTTTTGAACTCAACTAATCTCGGGATTGGTATCATTTTCGAATTGTGTCTTTCATGGTATAATAATTAATTTCTTTGGTCTACTTCGGAAGAAAATGTCATTCAAGCCTAATACACATGTGTTCATAGTATAAAGAGTCCGCTATCAACTTAAATTTTAATTTACCATCTCGTGTACCTCCCACAGCCTATGATGATGCAGATGTAACTTATAAGTAGATGTATCATGTATGCATGCATAGATAGTTCTTATCGGAAAGTGTTAATGTTCTTTAGGTCTATGGCCTAGAATGCTTTTACGCTATGAAGTAATTCACGGTTTTTTTTCGTTTCCATGTGATGCATGATTATTGTGCTGGTAGAAAAAAGTGGGGATATTCATGTAATGTCGTGTGATTTAGGTTCTTATCCGGACCATTTTATGGTTTCTATACAAGGTCTTTCTCCTAGAACGCCTAGTGTTGTAAAATCACACACCATTTTGTCCTCCCTGCCACGCTATGTATGATTGTACCTTGTAGAAACAGAGTTCGATATTTTGGTCCAAAGAATCGGTCAGAAGAGATGAAACATCCGGTTGATTAACTCGACTATGCCACATAGAAATGTTGTTAATACATGAAACATCCGGTTGTGAATATTGTTTGTTTTTTGTTTATTAAATGTTGTTTCTTCTGCTTTACAGGATCATGTCTCGTTTGCCATATCCCGGAGATGATGGAGATTTTGATGGAGATCATGGCGCATATGATCATGGTGCATATGATGACTTGAGAGAGTGTGACACTGATGCTCCCACCACCACTAGCGACTCAGGGAGAAGCGCTTTTCGGGTATAGTCACCATGTCATCTATTAAGATAGCTCGTAGAAGGGAAAACACTTGGTAATTTTATTACAATTGAACAGTTTGAAATCGATAAATATATTGATTGATCGTTGAACCTAATTAAATACTATGTTATTGCAGTTATCGTTCAATGAGTTTGGACATGCAATAGGAAAAGAGAGTGAGTCGTTGTCCTTCTACATTGGAGCTGCAATCGGGGCGTGATCCCTATCGTCTTTCTTAGCCAAGGATCGGGCGTATTTCAGTGACTTCCTTTGAAGGAAAGATTATGGGACGAGCTTACGGTATGTTAATTATATATTTATTGAAAGTTGTAGTATGACCCTTAAATTTACTAAATTTTTATGTTATATGCGTATAGACTACATTCAGAGGTCTTGACCTCACAAATAAGAAGCAAATATTGTCGCAAGCTGGAGTAATGGCCAAGAATTTCCGGACTTGGTTGAGAAGTAACACACGAGATCCAGAAACTGGTCTTTACTCGGCCAGTCCGCCTCCGACGTATCAGAATAGCCCTATGGTGGCTCCATACTGGGAGGAGTTTGTGAGCAGAGTTATGGAGGATGATTTCCAGGTAAAATTGATCAATGTCATTTTCTCAATTTCTAATGCCCTAAATTTTTCAGTGTTTATCATATTTCTATTATACTGTAGAATCGAAGTAATAAAAATCGCGATCAAGCCAAGTCGATGGAGGCGCGATATCGTGGATCGAACAAATTTTATGTACGAATAAGAGAAAATATGGTGAGATCAAAATCCTAACTTTTAATTTTTTTTATATATTCACTTTTAATATATCTAATAAAGGGACACGTTCATTACTATCGTAGAAAGAAGAAAGAAGAAAAACTGGAGAGAGTGAGCCTATTGTTACCCGTTTCGACTTATTTCAGACTACCAGAAAGGGTCGAGACGGGATTATTCACGATCCTAGTGCACAACGCATCATTGAAGAAGTGGTAATCTATCCATTAATTTATCTTTCAATTACAAACTATTATTTATAAACAAATAATTAAATAATAATCTTTTGTTTTTGTGATTCAGGAGCGTCTATCTCAGACCATGATGCCCGACGACATTCGCATGATCGGTCCTGATGATCTGTTTGGACGGGCTATGGGTCGCCAGGAGCATCCCGGCCGCTTACGGAGTGTCGGATATGGCGAGACGAAGACATCTTTAGCAATGACACCTGGTCTTCAAACCATGAATATGGTGGGTATACTAATGCAACATGTTGCCAAGTTGTCTAAAGATGTGGAACGTTTGAGGTCTGAGAGAAGATCGAGCCACAGAATGTCGTCGAGTGGAGCAAGCTGTGAACATAGTGTCGCTAATGCTATGTTTTCAGCTAACCCTAGGGACGACTTTATTGAGGCACTTCAAAACGTCTCCCAGGTATCAGATATGCATGTCTCACATTTGTTTTAATTAAAGACTAGTGTATTAAAATTTTCTAACTAAATATCTTATTCGAACAGCCAACGACCTTTTGCTACCTTTATCTGGAGGATCCCGATCGGTTGGTGGCCACATGCTCGTTGCACAGCTCCCATGGAATGATTCATGGTCATCCCATCACTCCTGGTTTCGTGAGGGTCACACTCGATGTACCCGTAATCGGAGAGGAGGATTCAGCGGTGCCAAAACCAATAGATGAAGCCATCACAGTCGGAACAACGGTCGGGCACTTCATCGATGGCCGAGCAACTAGGTCTCTAGCACCATGAGGGTAAAATATTTGTTATTAAAGTTCATTATCTTATTTGTGGTTCTAAATAATATTGCAAATTAATTGTAGAATCTGCCGACCCCACATGAGGCTAAATCGAGGACTCCATTCTTTTTCGGACTTGGTTATCCCATGACTGGAGACTTAGATCACGATGATCATTTACAGTCTAGGGTGCACCGGATGGTATCGTCTAATGCTTTCGATATCGTCACAGTTCCCATGCTTGCCCACTTTCATCAGAATACTTTCCAAGAATTTATCAGTGAAGAACATGTGCGCGAAGTCTTGAATGACGAGTGGTTGAGTGCAACCACCATAGCTCTTTACCTCAGGTATGTGTTTACTAATTCTCAATATTCACTTTCTGTATAGTTTAATTTTCTTTTTAAATATTAATTAAGCGTATATATGTTGGTTAAAGATATTTGGGTGAGCTATATATCTCTAGAGATAACCGAGCAAGTGGAATGTACTCCTTCGCTCTCCCAAGTGTCTTGCATAATGGGTGATAGTATGAGACCATGGATGGGTTCGTTAATCATATCTTTGAATCTAAGCGGGAGCGATCATCTCATTTTTTTGGCCAACAAATGTGGGGTGAGTGATAAACATTTCATTAAAATTTGTATTCATGTTTATAATATTTGCACATATATATGCTAAATTTGCGATTAATTTTAATATTCTCAATATAATATAGGAACCATTGGGTCTTTGGGTCGCCATACACATGAATACATTAAGTGTGTATTTTATGGACCCAACTCATGATGGAGTTTATTCAAATCGCATACGATCTCGTTTTTCATATATGGAAGCGTAAGTTCATTTTTAATATTCTATACAATGATTTGTTTTACTTTTAAAATTATGCATATTTAATATATTTTTATTTTTTAATTATAATAATAATAGTGTGATGACGATGTATCGGAGTCGCCTTCAGAGTCAGGGTTCAAGATCCAGGTTAAATAAAGTGAACTGAATTAACATTAAGATACATTTAATTTAGTAAATTATCAAACTAATTAATAGAAAGAAATCATAATTGTAATACGTGATTATATTGTTAATCAACAGGTTCCGAGGCAACGAGATAATGACCATTGTGGACATTTTGTGTGTTGCTTTATAGAAGATATAATCCGCGCTTCTATAACGAACATTCCTCTCAATGTAAGTCAATTTATTGATTTATTTAAATTATTATTGATTGAATAAAAATTCATACTATATTGATTGATTCGTTGTTTGCAGTTTGTCTATGAACGTAAGCTCAAGTCTTACTCTAAGAAAAGACTGGAGAAATGGAAAAACGATTGGACGGGGTACCCTTACAATCGATTCTTATATTCATACGATCAATAATGAGAGAATGTTGTTTGAAAAATTGGTAGCATGTAATTAAATTATATATTTGTGATGATATATATTTCATGTTTTTGGTGTATTGGACATATGTTTATGATTGTATGTTTATATATTTCGATGTTTTGGTATATATATGTGGTTTATGGTTTTATTATAGGATTTTTGGTTTATGTTATATGGTATTGGACGTATATATAAGTTTTGATTTATAGTTTTATTATAGGATTTTTAAAATGTGAATTAATAATAAAAAAAAAAGATATTGGACAGCGGTTTTCAACCGCTGTCTATGTAAAATAATAAACGAATTTAAAAAAAAATATTAGCTTGGACAGCGGTTGATAACCGATGTCCAAGCTTAAACTTGCAAAGCGGTTAAAAACCGCTGTCCAAGTGCTTTTCTTGGACAACGGTTTTTTATCAGCTGTCCAAGCTTGGACAACTGATGCTTGGAGAGCGGTTCCAAAGTCATTTTTCACAGCTGTCCAAGCCCAAATGTGTATTAGTGTTAAGTGTATTTTTTAATAATATTAATTATTTTATTAAAAGTATTAACTGTTTTTATTTAACAATTTAGTTGCTTCACTAGATTTTATTGAAGTACAATTAGTGTACAAAGTTTATTCATGAAAAGATAAGACCAATATTAATATACAAATCAATAACTATTAATTTAAAAGAAAAATATAAAATCATAACTTTATTAGGTAAAGCTCCATTAAAAACCTTGTTAAGATAAATCCTTTTTTAAAATTAATTTTTTAGTCTAACTTATATGTACACCACTTATATTGTGATGCTTTAAATAATAGAAACATCACAACCTCACTAATGCACATGTAAATTAAATTGGTATCATCTAGTGGACATGCGATGATTTACCTATAAATACTTATATATTATAATAGTACATATAATTTATAATCATATATTATTGAACTCTATCAAGATAAAATCTATGAACTTGGGTTTACATATCTAAGATCGTAAACTTCATTCACAATACTCAACAAATTCTCTCCATTTGTTTGCAAATTCTATATGAAGGATACAAATTCTCTCCATTTGTTTGGATACATTTCTTGTAAATTTAAAAGAGAGATAGACACATTGTGTGAGATCCATTTTTTTTAATCATTAACATTTCATATGGTTCACTTTTTGTATGTTTACTTATTATTTTATCATGCATGGTCTATTGCTTTTCGAAATGTTAAAAAAAAAAAGGATTTATTCTCATGAATTCTACTCCCCTCATTCTTTTTAGATGTCATTCTGAATTTTTCCAGACAAATTTAAATAATTATGTTAGAGATATATATGAGATAGCAAAGAGAAAAAAATGTCAGAATAATATTTATTATACAAATGTCCTAAAAGACTAAAACGACATTTAAAAAAAACTGGAGTGAGTATTTTATCTCTTATAAAGAAAAAAACTCGTATGAGACGGTCTCATGCATGAGACAGAGTATAATTTAACACAATTAACACCCACTCTTCCCAAAGTGTTAAAGCGTCAATGCCCAAAGTATATCCCGTCTCATCGTAAAATGGTCTCACGTAAGAGTGTCTCTTTTATAAAACCCATTTTATAAAGATATAAACTTTTGTGAACATTAGTTCATGTAAAATCTTCTTTCCAAATACTATTATTATGTATACAAATTATCATTGTGTAAAAATCATTTGATACTCATGCATAACAATAATAATAATTATGTATAATAGGGACCTAAAATTAGAGTTGATGCATTCTTTTATGAAAAAAAATTGCGTGAACCTCAAATTTATCGTGGACTTAATTTTTTTAGTATCATTTTACTGTTATACATAAAAATTATGATTGTTATGCACAAACATTTTCACTGTTAATTTTTGCACATAATAATAATAGATTTCATGTATAGACCTAATTCATGATAATGCTGTTTTTGTTTTTAAAGTGAAAAGTGAGATGAAATCAAAATTTTTTTGTTTGACAGGGAGATGAAATCAAAATTGATTATACATAAAAAGGAAAATTTGAATAAATTGAACAACCGTCCCCTCATCTCTACTCATGACACCTAACCTTCGCAAAATTTTATTTGACTCAATTTTTTATTAAATTTCACCAAACTCCATCCCCCTAATTTCCTATATAAGCCATCCTACATTTCACTTCTGCCATTAGAGCCCTCTCCCTTTCTCTCTCATCGCCCTTTCTCTCTCCACTTTCTCGCAGAGAAAAAACGACGAAAACTTAACAGAAAGAGATAAAGGCAGAGCTCTACCAACAACAATGGCAGCTCTACCTAACACCGCCGCCTTGTCCTCAAAATCAGTGATTCAGCCCCAAACACTCTTCCCCGCCGCCCATTCCCCCTCAATCTCATGCCACCCCGCCGCACGCCGCCACATCTCCGCCGTGCATGCTGCTGAGCCGGCCAAAACGCCCATCATCGCCGCCCCCAAATCGACCGTCTCCCCACCGCCATCCGCCGGAAAGTGGTCTCCGGATGCGTGGAAGAGCAAAAAAGCCCTGCAGCTGCCGGAGTACCCAGATGCGGCGGAGCTTGAATCGGTGTTGAGTACCATGGCGGCGTACCCCCCATTGGTCTTCGCCGGAGAAGTGAGGAGCCTCGAGGAGCGCCTGGCGGAGGCCGCCGTCGGAAAGGCCTTTCTACTCCAGGGCGGCGATTGCGCTGAAAGCTTCAAGGAGTTCAGCGCGAACAACATTCGTGATACTTTCAGGATTCTTCTCCAGATGAGCGTCGTCCTCTCTTTCGGTGGTCAATTGCCCGTTATCAAGGTATAAAATGCTGCCATTGATTTCAATTTGATTTTGAAATTAGGGTTCTTATTTAATTTGACAGTTATTATAGATCTGGTATATAGAAATTTGCCCTTGTTGTTAATTAGGCACCCTATTTGAAGCTAATTAATAATTGGAGCATTACTGTATCGTATAGGAATATCTGTAAATGGTGTGATCCGTGCCTTCCTTCTTGTTGGATTTTAGTATTTATCACTTGCATTTGACTTTCATTTTTGTGTATTATCTATTAGAAGTTTGAGTTGTTGATTTTAATTTAGTTGATGAATGAGTCATAGTTGCAGTGTTAATATTTTAGTGTGAATGGTTTCCATTAGGTTGGGAGAATGGCAGGGCAGTTTGCTAAACCAAGATCAGACCCCTTTGAAGAGATAGATGGGGTTAAGCTTCCCAGCTATAAGGGAGACAACATTAATGGGGATGCCTTCAATGAGAAATCAAGAATCCCAGATCCTAATAGGATGATAAGGGCTTATTGCCAGGCTGCGTCGACCCTCAACCTTCTTAGGGCATTTGCTACCGGAGGTTACGCCGCAATGCAGAGGGTTACTCAGTGGAATCTTGATTTTGTCGAGAATAGCGAGCAAGGGGACAGGTGTGTTTAATGAATTGAAATTGGTGTATGATTTAATTTAATCGATGTTATTGTATATCTATGTCGAGAGTGATACTTGGGTGCACAGTGGTGCACAACTCATACTGTTCAGTGAAACAACTAATACTTTTCAGTTTGATTTCTAAGAACTTAGTGTTTGAAATTGTTGAACAGGTATCAGGAACTGGCTCACAGAGTCGACGAAGCTTTGGGATTCATGGAGGCTGCAGGTCTTACGATTGACCATCCTGTGATGTCGACTACTGAATTCTGGACTTCCCATGAATGCTTGTTGCTACCTTATGAACAAGCTCTCACGAGGAAGGATTCGACTTCTGGCCTCTACTATGGCTGCTCAGCTCACATGCTTTGGGTTGGTGAACGCACTAGGCAACTCGATGGGGCCCACGTTGAGTTCTTGAGAGGAGTTTCTAACCCTCTTGGTATTAAGGTATCAATCTTTCTCGAGGAAGTGTTTGAGATATCTGTCAATGATGATTTGAATAGGATTGATTAGGATTGATTTTAAAAATGGGATTCATTTTTCAGGTGAGCCAAAAGATGGATCCTAATGAACTCACTAAGCTCATTGAGATCTTGAATAGCAGTAACAAACCGGGAAGAATAACAATCATTGTTAGAATGGGTGCTGAGAATATGAGAGTCAAGCTTCCACATTTGATCAGGGCGGTTCGTAATGCGGGTCAAATTGTTACTTGGGTATGTGACCCGATGCATGGGAACACTATCAAAGCGCCTTGTGGACTTAAAACTCGTGCTTTTGATGCAATCTTGGTATGCTTCCGTTTCTCATAATCTAATCTAGTATAATATTTTTTGTTGTGAATTTAATTGCTAAGAAGAAGTTAATTGGTTTATATTGATTGTTTTCATTGCAAAGTTAGTAGTACAAACTGCACCAAGATTTTCAAAATATAAGAAGATTAAAGCAGAGAGACTAGACATATCTGTGGAAATAAATTAGGTTAGCTCCCAAGTGAATACATGTGATTTCTGTTACTTATTGTGCTTTTATCTCGTATTTTATTTCCACAAAGCATGCATCCCGCATAGTGATGGCGTCATACATGTACACTAGACATTTTGTGAAATAAAATATGAATTAGAACATGGTAAGAAATTTAAAAATATTTTGTTAATGATTGTGCCCAAAATGTTTGGTGGGAAATGTTTAGCTACCACATCTCGTGATGAAGGTGTTGAGGTAGGTGAGCAAATAAAAGTTATGTTTATACCATCTTTTTCTATTGCTTTCAGACAATTGTCACATGATTTATTGGAATTTATGTGTGTCTTTCAAGTAGGCCAGATTTGTTCCTTGAAATCATGACTTTTTTGCGTACGGTTAAATTTGTCGCTTCATTGCTTGTACGGGGAATATTCGAATATCCCCTTTTATGGATGTTTTTAACCCGTTAGCTACTGTACAAAACTACCCTTTTATGCGACGTAATATATCGTTAAAGCTATTATTACACGTTTATATATATTCTAATAAAATTTGGCTCATTTTTCCACAGGCGGAGGTTAGAGCTTTCTTCGACGTGCATGAGCAAGAGGGCAGCCACCCTGGTGGTATTCATCTTGAGATGACTGGACAGAATGTGACTGAATGTATCGGAGGGTCGAGAACCGTGACCTACGATGATCTGAGCTCGCGCTACCACACACACTGCGACCCTAGATTAAATGCTTCCCAGTCTCTTGAACTGGCCTTCATTGTTTCTGAGAGATTAAGGAAGAAGAGGATGGCGTCTCTACGTCTCGTTTCTTAGATGAATAAAGAAGGTAGTTTATCTATGTCGATTTAGGTTTAATTCGACGAATATGCCAGAAAAGTATTGCCAGATTATTCACCAGACATTTTAACTAGAAATGGCACAGGGCAAGGATGTTGGATTGTCTTTATGGAGAATAATATGTGGACCTATATGAACCTTGTGTTTCTATGTATGTATGTGGCCCCATTTTCAATCATATGTTTGTGAACTTAGAGATTTCTGTGTTGTTTGGGAAATAAAATTGTGTGGTTCCCTAATTTCCTTGCTCCCTTGTGTGCCCTTGCTTGTAAAATTGCATTTTCTTTTTTATTTTGCTATTCCTTTTCTACTATTTATACACAAGTAAAAGGATAAAAAATATTCTCTTATGGGTAGGTTATTTTTTAAATCACCTTAATTCTCTTTTTCAAAATAACACCTTTTAACATACTACCTCTGTCCCCAACACAATTGAATATTTATAAAAAAAGTCTGTTCCAAATTCAATTGAACATTTCTATAAATGATAATAAAATATTTTTTTCTCTTTTATTCATATAATTCAAACATTTTAATATTATACCAAATGTCATTACTTTTTTAACACTAAAGTCAATTTTATCTTATTTAATTTACACAAATGTCACTACTTTGTCATTTAACTCCCAACTTTATCCCTTTTAATAATAATAAACAATTAATTTTTTAAAACTCGATACAGTAAATGTTCAATTAACTATAGAACGGAGGGAGTATGAATTATAATCTTTTAACATACAGAGGAGTATTTAGTCGAAAAAAAAACATACAGAGGAGTATGACTAGACTTGCCCAACAGTTTCAAACCACCGGTTTCGGTTTGGAACCGGCGGTTCCGATTTTGGAAAAATGTCGAACCGAAACCAAACCGGTTATATGCATGTGCCGGTTTCGGTTTAGCCAGTTCCGGTTCCGGTTCCACTCGGTTCTGGTTCCAACCGGTTTCGGTTCGGGACGGTTTGGGCGGTTCCAATTTTGTCGGTTTATCAATTTTTTTTTAAATACTTGATAATTGGAATTAACTTGAACTTGAAGTTTTGAACTAAATTTGATATTATTCAACTAAAATTTAAAATATAAAATCCAAAGTTCACATTTTATGATTCACAAGTTTACAATTGTTAAATTTAAAATTACAAATTATAGCTTACATTACAACTTACAACTTACAACATACAAAAATGTACAATTCTACATATTTCAATAATTAAAATATGTTACACCTTATAAATAGGGATGGCAATATCACCCTGGCCTGCCCCGACCCGCCCTGACCCGCATTGTTTGGATCGGACCCGCCCCAGACCCGTAATGAAATGGGACGGGTCTGGGTATTACTCGGGACCCGCGCCCTGGACCTGCGTCCCATTTTATATATTAAAAATTAAAATATATGTTTTATAATATATGTAAATATAATATATTTTTTACATTTTTTCATATTTATTAATATGTAAATAACAATAATTAAACTTTATAGAATTTTTTAGGTCCATATGAAATATAATATGTTATTTCAATTAAAATTATCTATTTATATTAACATTTTAAATTGTAAAAAAAATAAAATATAAAAAAACATTTAATATGGGTCAGCCCGCCCCGCCCTGTGCCCCGAGCGGGTCAAACCCGTCCCGACCCGTTTAAAGAGTGGGACGGGTCTGGGTATCTAAGTACTCGACCCGACTCGATCCATTTCCATCCCTACTTATAAAGTTACAACTTGCAACTTACAACTTACAAGTAAAAATGGCAAAATAATGGAACAAAATAATTAAAAAATATATATATATAAACCGGCGGTTCGAACCTAAAAAATCGCTGGTACGGAATCGCCGGTTCCGGTTTTTCAAATCTTGGAACTAAAACCAAACCTCCAAAATTTCGATTTCGGTTCCGGTTTCCTCCGATTTCGGTTTGCCGAGTCCGATTCCGGTTCTGAACCGTCGAATCGGCGGTTCCTGTTTATATGGGTAAGTCTAAGTATGACTAGTTTAAAAAGTATTTGATTTTATGTGATTTGTTTTCGAAATCACTAAATAAAAGTACTTTAGGCTTGTTTTCATTCTCTATTCGAACAAAATATGTGTTTTTCTAAAAAGAAATTGAATCACACTAACTTTTTAAAAAAGCTCTTCTTTAAAAAAAAAAAACCTATTCATTATAGTTTGAAAACAGGCTTCTTGTAATACTAAACTTTAAATTGAGTACTCAATTATTTTTTGTGAATCAAGTTCATTAAAGCTTGTCCTTTTTTTTTTTGGTAATTCTGAAACTTGAAAATAATCTCTTTGCAAACAAATGTAGTATTTGCCAGGTTATTTATATGAAGTAAAACCACAAGCGTCCATGATACAACACATTGTGTGTGTACTTGTTTGAGGGTGAAACTTTAATCTTCTTAATTAGAAATGGGCAAATGGCCAGAATCTTGGATTTGTTTTTGTGGAGAATCATATATGGACCTGCTTTTCAAAAAAAAAAAAAAAAATATGTGGACCTATATGAACCTTGTGTTTCTCTATATATGTGGTACCATTTTCATCATGAATTTGTGAACTTGTAAAGATTTCTGTGTTGTTTAGGAAATAAATTAGGTGGATGCCTATTTTCCTTCCTCCCTCATGTGCCCAACTTGTTTATAAATTTGTACTTCATATATATATATATATATATTTTTTTTGATAATTCCTTTACTTCTTTTACACAATTAGGAAAGATTAAGGCTCTTTTTTTCTTTTTATAATTTAGCAAAGTCTTATATGCACCAGGTGCACCGTGTAACTGAAGTGCATTTTTAAAATATGCAACTTGTTTTCTTGAAACATTTTTACGGGTTAATTACATTTGGCTACAAGCTTTTGAGTCCATTTGCTCCCAACACATTTCTACCTTTTTTACCCTCACAATTGTGACGTCATGACACATTCTCCATCGGCCAAATTTCGTCCACCCCCCACCCCAACACAGCGCCCACACCCATCGTTAAGGTAACCACCGTCTGACACATTACTGACTCAAATTGTCTGAACCCCATTCTCCTCACTATATTCTTCTCTCTATTTCTCTTTCTCTCTCTACGGTTTTGAGAGTGGTTCCAACTTTCTCCCTCCTCTACCGCCTTTTTTCATTTTCCTACGGCCGGTTTCACCCATTTCGTTCCCGATTCCAGCGTCGTCAGTGGCTCCCTGGAACCCGTCTGTTACTCCACCAACTTGTTTCCCTGATGTCTCCACGGATTTTGGGGGTTTTCTCGATTTGAAAAGAGTTTTTTGGTTCCGCTTGTAACATTTCTTTTTTCTGGGTTTTATTTAATTTTTTCTCAAATTACTTGTAGACTATATGTTGAGAATATTAGTTTTGTAGAGAATTTGATGTCTATTTGTTTATATGAAGTTTGAGTATATTTTTTTTCTACATGTTTTTGGGTAGATATGACTGAATTTGTATGTGGGTTCTACTTGGTTTGGAATCTTTTGTTTTATTTGGTGGAATGAAATTACTAGAGAAAAGAATTTAACTTTCATTTTATTTCTCTGTATATGCTATTTAGTGGATGTTGCTAAATGGCAAGGGTTTTCTGAAGGTTTTTGGTTGGATAAAAACTCAAAAGTTTCTCGATTTCTAATGTTTCAAACTAATAAACGATTTAAGAGTTGGAGGTAATTTGTTATTGTAGGTAACATCAGCATATGGGAACAACTATCACTATTCAGACCATGTAACTGAGGGGCATTTTGCATTTCAAGCAGTAGAGCAGGGGACTATATGGCTTGCTTTTGTTGCTCGTCTGCGTGTGCTTTTAGTTTTGTTTATGACGGAGATTATCGCGCAATTTTCTCAATTCCTGGTTCTATGGTGGTTTAGGGCTTTCTGTTTTGGATCTCGTTTCTGATTATTTTCTTTTTTTTTTCATTTTTCCTCTGTTTTATTTCTTGGGGGTTTTATTTTATTTTCTTCTCTGTTCTTGGTTTGAAGAGAGAGAGAAGATTGATGATCGTGTTGGATTCTTGGGATCTGTTTGTTCCTACAACTTAGGCTGAATTTCAGGTTTGTATGATTTTTTGGTGTTGATTATGTTGTTATTGAATTCTGAGATGTTTTTTTTTCTTTCAAAATTCAATTTTTGTTGGTCAAATTTTTCATTCCTGTGCTTGATTTCCGAGTTTGCTTATGTGAAAGTTTGTTTTTGTGATTTTTATGTGGATTAATAATTTAACCAAATAAGAACTCTTAATTTGTTTAATTTTATTTTTGGATTTATACAAATGAGAACTCTGAATTTGTTAGGGAATGCGTAAAAAATTTAGCCAATTTATTGACTTAGTGTACATTTTGTTAGGGAATGCATAAAAAATAAAAAATTTAAAATCTGGACTTTCCTTTTTTATTTTGATTTTCCTTTTAAAAAAGAAAGTAGAAAATGATTATGTGGCACATTTATATTGAGCGATTATACATTTTATAGAGCGAGTGTACATTTTTATTCTTCGAGTGTACATTATCAAATGACAATTTTGATGGAGTGAGAGAAAATAGAGCTTGAAATTTATTTGATTGGTCTAATTTTAATATTTTTCACTCTGTTTATTTACACATTTGATTTGTTGACTTCCATTTGGGTTTGACTGTGCTAATTAAAATTTTTTTCACTTTGTTTTTTTGTCAGGTGGATGTACATTTTATTCAGCGAGTGTACATTTTCAAATGTATGGAGTAATTTCGGTCAAAGTTAAATATGATGATGTTTTTAATTCTGGTTTTGGATTTATGCAAATGAGAACTCTTGATCCGCTTATTTTTTGTATAAATGAGAACTCTTGATTGATTTATTTGTTGTATAAATGAGAACTCTTGATTTGGTTTATTTGTTGTATAAATGAGAACTTTTAATTAATTTATTTGTTGTATAAATGAGAACTCTTGATTTAGTTTATTTGTTGTATAAATGAGAACTCTTGATTGATTTATGCTGGGTATAAATGAGAACTCTAGATTGGTTTAATTTTTGGATTTGGATTTATACAAATGAGAACTTTGAATTTTGGATCTATTGAGCTAATAATTTAATCAAATTTATTGACTTAGTGTACATTTTGTTAAGGAAATGCATAAAAAATAAAAAAATTTAAAATCTGAACTAACCTTTTTTATTTTGATTTTTCTTTTTAAAAAAGTAGGAAATGCTTTTGTGACACATTTATATTGAGCGAATATACATTTATAGAGTGGCTGTACATTTTATTATTCGAGTGTACATTTATTAACTAGTGTACATTTTATTATTCGAGTGTACATTTTATTTTTTGAGTGTACATTTTATGGTTCGTTGGTACATTTTTATTTTTCGAATGAACATTTATTACGATATAGTACGAATTTTGGAAAACTAATATAATAATAGTTTTTATAATTAATTTCAAATTCTGAATTTTTTTTAGACTATACTACAAATTAAATTAAAAATGGATGAAGAAAAATTAATGATAAGAAAAAATATTTAAACATTTTTATTGTGTTGGGCAGTTTGTTTGGCCAGTAGTTCTTTTTTGTTAGAGTAGTTGTTTGTCATGAGATTGAAAAAATATAAAAAGATTAAATAATAAAGTAAAGTTAAATAATAGTAATAATAGTAATAATTTTTTTTTAGGGATAAAGAGGGTGGGTAATGATGCATATAATTTTTTTTTAATAATGGATAATGTAATCATGTCCCAATTTGTCCTAATTTGTAGCAAATTGTGTTGAAATGTTTGCAGAGGTAATTCATTTATTAATAATGTACAATTTTAGTAAGGGTAATCATGTCCCAATTTGTCCTAATTTGTAGCAAATTGTGTTGAAATGTGGAAAAAGTGGGCTGACAACAAAATCAAAAAAGTCAATGTAGGGGAATGTTAAAGCCCCCATTTTTACATGGAACAAGCTGAAGGTTTCAAAAAAATAAATTGCAAGTTAAAAAAATGCATTTGAAATATACGGTGCACCAAATGCACAAGAGAACTCTTATAATTTTTAAACTTGAAAAGTACCTCTTTGTAAACAAATTGAAGTGTTGGGCGAATTCGACTTGTTTTTTTTAAACAAAATTAAATGTTTACAATTTAAGGATGGTGTGAATTTAGAGTAAATTAGAACAAATAAAGGACACTCTTTCATGTGAACAAAAATCTGAACTCTTGTGTGGCCTTATTTAAGGTCCTCAGCTTAGCTCACCAACAAAATTTAGAGGGAGTGACTCTAAGGTACAAAGTAACTTTATTTTGACTTTAAGGTACAAAAATATGGTTAAAAAGTCTAAGTTGGCACTTCTGTCTATTTTCTGCACTTCTGATATGTTTTCTGCACTTCTGACACATTTTCTATACTTCTGACGCATTTTGGAGTGCAGTATTTTTTATTTTCTGCACTACTTGGCCATTTTTGGAGTGTAATTTTTTTTAATTTTCTGCACTTTCGTCTCTTTTATTCCACTTTTTATTAGTTGCAATTTTTTATATAATATAATTTAAATTTCAGATTTTATAAAATTTGTATTTCGAATCTGCACTTTCCCAAAAAAATATGTACTTTCCCAAAATGTGCACTTGGTCAAAACAAAAAAATAAAATTAATAATACATAAAAAATTAGATAAGGGGTATTTTTGGTAGAATTTGTATCTTATAGTCACTTTAAAGATACTTTGTACCTTAGAGTCTTTTTGTTAGAAACTTACCTCTTTTTTCTTACTTATAACCCGATATTCGGCCCAAAGATTGACTGATGTAGATAGCGGAAGTATATACGAGTATTATCCGTTGATTTTTAGAATACCCAGATGAATACAAAAACGTGATTAACGTTTAATTCCATTGATTCAATATGAATACCGGAAGAACAACGATAAAAACACAAGAATGTGATAAAACCCGATATATTTTATACTTCATTCAAAGCTATCTATTACAATGTATGAAATAATCTATTTATACTAGTCTAACACGATATACGAACATACATTATTAAATATGTTGGATTCAATGCAACTGCTCGCAAGAAGATAACCTAATACCTTATGAAGACTCAACTAATACTGTATAACCTTGCAACTAATACCAGTTCTGCGTTTGAAAGCTTTTCCACTGAGCACAAGCCATGCACGCGTTCTATTCAACCTGATTCTGGATCCTTCCATCACATGAGGTCCAACACGTGAGAGACTTGAAGAAGATCACGTGTATGCAGCTTGCACGGTGGTTACACTCGCCTTCCAATGTGCTCACTCATTGGTTGATGGAGTTTGGCCGAGTTTGTTATAGTTTCAGTTAGTATTCAAGTTATATCTTCAGAGTGTCATTGGAATTCAGTAGTAGAACACCTTTGAGATCTAGAGAGTACGGTTATCACTATTAGAGAGTGTGAGCTCATAAAAACGAAGAACTTGAGTGCATTCTTGAGTGAATGAGTGATTTGTACTTGGAAGCTTGTTGATTCATAGTAAAACCCCCTGATCCCCGTGGATGTAGATCAATTTACGATCGAACCACGTAATTCCTGGTGTTTTGTGTGTTTCTTGTTCATTTCCAATTGATCTTTGCATTTCTACAGTTAGAGTATCACTTGGTCTGTGATATGGTATTAGTTGCTATTGGTTCTAGTATTAGTTGGTTGTACTAGCAAGTGGCGCCGTATGTGGGAAGGGATCATGACTGGATCATCTGCTATGAAGCTCGATTGGTTCAACATAGATTACTTGATGCTTTGAAATCAGATGCAGAGTGGGCATCTTCAAGCAACCAAGAGAAGATGGTTGAGATTCAAACTAAGGCACATAGTGCAATCGTACTTGTTTGGGGGATAAGCCATTGAGAGAAGTCTCAAAATCAAAGTCAGCCATTGAAGCTTTCCAAAAATTGGAGGAACTCTATCAAACCAAATATGTCACAAACAAGTTGTATGTGAAGCAGAAGTTGTTAGCCTTCAAAATGACAAAAGAGAAGGCTCTTGCAGATCAACTTGATGAGTTCAACAGGCTTGCAAATAATCTGGAGGACATAGAGGTCAAGATTGAAGATGATGATAAGGCCTTGATGTTATTGAATGCATTGCCAAAATCCATGGAGAACTTCAAAGATGCACTGCTGTTTGAGAGGCAAGATCAGATCAAGTATGATGACATTCAAACTGCTCTGAAAACTAAGTTTCTTTAGCTACAAGCTGACAAGCTGACAAGAAGTCATCACAAGGCACATCTGAAGGGTTGAATGTGAAATTCAAGAAAGGAAAGAAACAGTTCAATAAGAAGAAGAATCAAGATGGGAAAAAGCAGAACAATGGCCAAAAATCATCCACTAATTTTGTAGAAAGAATGAAGTATTTCTCCTGTCACAAGCAATGACATCTCAAGAAAGATTACCCTGAGAAGAAGGGATCCAAGGCAGAAGAAAAATCAGCTGATGCAAATGTGGCCAATGAGGGATATGAGAGTGCTGAGGCCATGATTGTTACTGATGGAAGAATCATTAATGAATTGGTCATGGACTCTGGATGCTCATTTCATATGTGTCCAAATGAGCATCTATTCATAAACTTGAAGAAGTTTGATGGTGATTCTGTACTATTGGGAAATGATCAGTCCTGCAAGGTGAAAGAGAGTAGCTCCATCAAGCTTAAGATGTTTGATGGAGTGATGAGAATTCTGACAAATGTCAGATATGTTCCTGAATTGAAGAGAAACTTGATTTCTCTGGGATCTTTGAATCTGCTTGGGTATGAATTCAACACTAAAGATGTATTCATACTTGTTACTAAGAATGAAAACACTATCATGAAGGGAAAGAAAGAGAATGGACTCTACATTCTACTTGGAAACTCAACCTCAGGATCTACAGATGTGGCTATGTCAGAAGCTGATGCAAAGCTATGGCATTAAAGGCTTGGCCATATTGGTGAAAGAGGTTTGAATGAACTTGCAAAGAGAGAGGCATTTGGAGAAAGCAAAATAGTGAAGTTATACTTCTGTGATCACTGTGTGTTAGGGAAAAGCTAAGAAGCAATCCTTCAAAAAGGGGGGTTCAATACATTCACTCAGACATCTGGGGACCTGCAAGAGTTGAAACTCACAGTGGAGATGACACTCATTCAGTTGAGGTGGAGCCTGCACCTGTTAATATTGAAACTCAGAATGTTGATCAAGGGATTCAAATCAATGAGCCTCATCATCAAGCTGAAGAAGAACCAAATGATGATATGGACTTAGACCAAGATCATGAAGAGCAAAGCAATGCTGATGAGGACCCCGATCTCAGAGATTACAGCCTGACAAGAGACAGGCTGAGAAGATAAATTCATCCACCTATCAGATTTGGTCATGCATATATGGTTTCATATGCTCTAGTTACAACTGCAGATATTGAGTACCATGAACCACATGACTACAAAGAGGCTATATCTTGTAAAGATAGTGAAAAATGGATCATGGCCATGACTGAAGAACTTCAGTCACTAGAAAAGAATCACACTTGGATTCTGGTTAACAAGTCAATTCAACAGAAGACTGTAAGCTGCAAGTGGATTTTCAAAAGGAAAGTTGAAGTTGGAAGTTCAGAAAGTGTGAGATTTAAAGCAAGACTTGCTGCTAGAGGCTTTACTCAGAGGGAAGGAATTGACTGATGCACTGAATAAGACCTACATGAGGATAAATTCTTCAGAACTGAACAAGGAAGAATTAGACCTCAGTGGTTCGTTGTTTCTTAATCTTCGTTCCTTAAATAGGATCACGTGGGATTGGTAACTATTGCGTTGACTTATCATGGGTAGCGAATCAATGAGATTCAATACTTTTTATCTTGGGCAATATTATTAGTCACATGTGATTGCTAAGATTTAATACGAAGAATCGTGTGCAAGTACGCTTGTTTGATTTGCTCCCTTGGGAGGTTCATAAGCTTTATCATACCAAATCTTGCAAGTGGAATTAGTTTTCGGTATGGATAATAATGTTGAACCGTTCCTTGACCAAGGATAAAAGATATTAATTAATAGAAAGCTATTTCAGTGGCTTGAATTAATTAATGGGATAGATAATCTTAAACACGGGAAATAATGACCGGGAGCCATATTGACTGTAATATGGGTTAAGATGGATAGTGCAATATTAATTACGTAGTGGGATTAATTAATATTTATGGGCTTGAATTATATTGTGGCTCAATATTAGATATTCAAGGTCCATTAGAAGGTCAAATCTTAATTCTCCTAAAGGCCCCCTGAGTAGCCCAACAAATAGTCCAATAACTGAAAAAGGTGATTAAAATAAAATAAATATTGTTGCTTATTTTTCCTATAAAATTTCGAAAATTATGGATAAGTTGGGAGAAAGATTTTCTTTGAATTTTGTTATGGAATGAAGATATGTATTCTTGGAATACAAGATTATCTCATTAAATTCAAGAAATCTCCCACTTGGTTATTCATAAGGGAAATTTCAAAATTTTTGAAAATATAGTGGGCAAGAAAGATTTTCTTGATTTTCTTGAAAAGATATTATGGAAGATATGTATTTCTTGAAATACAAGAATATCTCATAAATTCAAGAAGATCCAAATCTTGGATTCTTGCATCAATTATTTTCGAAAATTATCCATATTGAGGAGGTGGAATTTTTGTGGAATATTTTAATTATGGGAAAAAGAATATAGGAGATATATTCAAGATTTCTTGGTGATCAAGAAAAGTCTTTTCCCACATTGTTTTTTTTTCTTTGAAAAAAAATCGACCACTCCTCACCTATAAATAGGGATGATTCTTTCATTCCCAAATACAATTCCATGTCTTTGGAAAAATTAGCAAATCCACATAAGTGTGGTGCAACAAAGTTTATTTTTTTCCTTTTTTGTTAATTGTTCAACAAGTGTCCTTCCACGGATAGGTGAGCAAGGGCTAAGGGAATACTTGGGAAGTCCTTTTTGGTTAGTCAAATCCAACCGAATTCCTTTGCCATCCCGAGGAATGCGTTCACGTAAACCCGTAGATTCTCCATGCGTAGGTTTTACGTGGCTTATTATATGCATGATATGTTGTTGCAATTATTATTTGAATTAATATAGGATTAATTCATGCTAGTAATAATTAAAGAATTAAATTTGTATTTAAATATTCACCACGAATAGATCTGTGCAACTTATTCCCCAACAACTGGTATCAGATCCACGATTTCGGGCTCTGAATTTTTAAATTGTAATTTAATTCGCGGCCATTAAATTTGAAATTGGATAGTAGAATTGCTAGATCTATTTTGCAGGTATCCAATTGTCATGGAATTTAATGTGTTTGTTTATGCATGCATATAAACTGTGGTTTTTTTAATTCGATTCGCTCGATTGCTTTTGCTCGAGAAAATCCACGAGCAGATTAGTATTTGTTTGATTTGATCAATGTAATAGATTAGTTTATATTCAGGTTTATTTATTTTGTAAATAAATTGTAAATCCTAATCGTAAACTAAGACAGAGGTTAAGAATTAAAGGATAAAATCCAATACCGGGCGAGGCGCGGCGTCGCGCTAAACATGCTAAGGGGAGGCACGCTACAGGCGACGCCGGATGCGCGCAGTAGCACGGGCGCAGATTGAGGTCCGAGGGCCGAGCGACGCGAGATCAAAGATTACAAGACGGGCGGGGGCGCTTAGGCGACGCGACCGCGGCGCGAGCGGACCGGGCAAAGTGACGCGGGCGCGCGGCGCAGGCGGAACTACCTAGGGCGGGCGGCGACGAGACGGGCGACGCGACACGGCGACACGGCGCGGGGCGGGCGACACTTCCGCCGGGTGGGCGACATCGGGCGCCGGTGGGCGGGCGAGACTGCATGTTAAGGCGGAGACGACGTTGTTGTTTCGGCAATGACGGCGGATCTTGATCGTGCATCATTGCGAAGCTACTTGGCGTGGCGTTTCGAGACGGAGTTCTTTTCGAGACGATCAAGTGGGAGAAATCAAGACGGTATTTCTTCAAGATCAGGCCAAGAAAAATCAAACCATGACAATTGGATAATTTGTGCCCAATATGTTTATTTTTCTGTTTTGCTTGATTTATTTTGTGTTATCTTATGCTTTATTTAATTTGTTTAAATGTGTTTGCATGAGAGTTGCCCAAATGGAAAAATCTCACCTTCAAAATTACTAAGTATGTTTAAATAATTAATTGACAATTTTATTCGGATTAAAAAATTGGAATTAATTTTGACCTCCATGATTTATTTATTTGTGAATTCTTTTGGAGAAATTCCCCCCACGGGACGGTCAAAAGATAGCTTTCACATGAATGAATTCCAAACGGATGATTGTGGGTTATTACTAGTGGCGACGATGACCCTCCCCACGAGGCTCGTTCAAAGCGAAATAATAGTCCTGTATTTAATCATGGTTATTACTTAGGTATAAAATTGATATGCATATACTTCCCCGAAGTCCCTGTCAATTTTATATTGGTCAAGTGGGAGCCAACTATTAATCTGGATATTAAAGGTTTTAATCGTTTTTCTTGTTTGTAACTCGCTTGAATGTGTTTAAATAATGACCCACCCCAAGTGGCTTATTTAAACTGTTTTTGAGATGTTGGGCGATGCATGTTCATATTTTTTGAGATTTTAAATATGATGCATGTGATCGAATCTTGTGATATACTTGTGTTATTGCATATAGTTGTTTATTTCAGTTCAGCATGTCGTTACCTTTTAATCCACTGTTATTATACTTAAAGTCAATACAATATGTATGGAAACTATATTGATTGGAAACGAAAAATTATAATTGTCCTAACTGCACAAAAGCACAAGTGGATTCTTGACACACCAAAATCAGATGAGCCAACTGACGAGTCAAAATATGCGGGACTCGTCGGATCACCTTGAGAGATGTAAATCATTTGAAAATGGTGGAGGGCAAACCCGTAAGGGATTACGTCCTCAAAATAGATGGCCCATCTGAACAAACTTGAGATTCTGAGTGCAAATTATGATCTGGAGACTCAGATGAATTTGGTACTTCACTCTCTGCCCAAAAAGTTTTTGAGCATTTTGGCCTCTCTAGCTAATTTGTTGCAAGCTCTTGGTCTCGACAGAAATGATGATAAGGCACCAAACTCAAGCTTTGACGGCAAGTGGTCCGTCTTCATCTTCTAGGCCAAGGGTAGGCAAGATAAAGAAGAGGACCAAAGGCCATAAGCAATAAAACTCAACTGTTGCCAAGGGCAATGGTAAGATGAGTAATGCTTGTTGTGTCAAGGAAAATCCAAAGAGGAAGTGCTTAAGCTGCGGTGAGAGAGGACAATGGAGGTTTTGCCTGTTCCAACCCCAAAAGGGATGGAAAGAAAGGTAATTCTCACGCACTAGTTGTTGAAACTTATTTAGCGGCGTATACTTCTCATTCGTAGGTGGTTGATATGAGATCCACTAATCATGTTGGCTTCACGGGTTCAAAATGATCCGCAACTTAGTGGGGAGTGAGATCCTCATCTAATCGGGTGACGTTATGAAAGTAGAAGTCATTGCAATGCTACGTAAGTGGCAGATATTGCAATCTTACGATAGTAACGATTATTGCAATACTACGCAAGTAGTAGAGACATTGCAATACTACATGAGTAGTAGTTAAAAGCGATGGGAGAAGTGCACCTATCTTTTGAAGATAAAGTTTTTTTTTGAGATTATCTTTATGTCCCCCCGGTTTTAAAAAGAATTCACTTTCGGTTTCTAAAATTCGATTAAAGGACACTAAGTTTCTTCTAATAAGAATGACATCATTTTTGAAATGATGAGTGTATCTGATTCATACGGACATTGGTGGAAAATCTCTATACAATTAACTGTGCACACCACTCACGAAATGCATCCTATAACACATCAACTATTTCCGACACAAGAAAGCGTGAACGAAACACTTCTTTGGCATCTAAGATTAGGTCATATAAATCCAAAGATGATCCAAAGGTTGGTGAAAGATGGTTCACTGGAGCGTCTCCAAGTTGAACAAATTCCAATCTGCGAATCATGTTTGGAGGGTAAAATGACCAAGAGGGCAATTGGAGCCAAGGGGAATAGAGCCAAAGAAATGTTAGAGATCGTTCACACAGATGTATGTGGTCCAATGTCAACCAAAGCAAGAGGAGGTTATGAGTATTTTTATTGATGATTACTCAAGGTTAGGTTACATTTTCCTTATGAAGCATAAATCTGAGACCTTTGAGAAATTCAAAGAATTTAAGGCTCAAACAAAGAATCATAGGGAAAAACGTATCAAGTCTCTACGATCTGATCATGGAGGCGAATACCTCAGCGATGAGTTTTTGAACTACTTATCTGATGAAGGGATTGTATCACAGCTCACTGCACCCGGAACCCCTCAACAAAACGGGGTTGCAGAGCGAAGAAACATAACTCTTTTGGAAATGGTTAGATCTATGATGAGTTATGCAGATCTTCCCGAGTCGTTCTGGGGTCATGCCTTGGAAACTGCAGCTTACATTCTGAACTTGGTGCCATCCAAATCGGTTCCCAAAACTCCCAAAGAATTGTGGACCGGGCGCAAGCCTAGTATGAGACACATGAGAATTTGGGGGGTGTCCGTCCTACGTGTTGGACAAGGAAGCCGGTAAATTGGATCCTCGATCAGAATTAAGGTTGTTTGTAGGATACCCCGAGGGAACAAAAAGGGTGTATGTTCTATGGTCCGAAAGATCAAAAGGTGGTCATCAAGACCCACTTTAGATTTTTGGAAGAAGACTATATGAACCAAAGAAAACCCGTATGAGATTACCTTAAATGAGCTTAGAGGTAAACCTCGGTGCCATTTGTCTTTAGATGATATACCAAACGACACGCCACAACCGAGAGCCTCGTCGTAGTGGGAGGGTTGTTAGACAGCCCGAGAGATTCATGGGAATAGGAAAGTCCTCGGACTTGATTCCCGGACAAGACGAATCAGACCCATGGACATATGACGAGGCACTCCAAGATAAGGATGCAAATTCTTGGCAAACAGCAATGAAAGCCGAAATGGGTTCTATGTTTCATAATAGAGTGTGGGAGCTAGTCGAACCACTTAATGGGGTCAAACCCATTAGATGCAAGTGGGTATATAAGAGGAAAAAAGGACCGGACGGGAAGGTTGAAACCTTTAAAGCAAGACTAGTGGCGAAAGGTTATACTCAGAAAGAAGGGATCGATTATGAGGAAACTTTTTCGCCCGTAGCCATGCTTAAGTCCATCCGTATTCTCTTATCGATTGCTGCGCATTTCGACTTTGAAATCTGGCAGATGGATGTCAAGACAGCTTTCCTTAACGGAAGTCTTGATGAAGAGATCTATATGCAACAAACCCAAGGTTTCATTGAAACAGGCCAAGAACACCTAGTTTGTAAGCTCAAGAAGTCCATTTACGGACTCAAACAGGCATCCAGAGATTGGAACCAATGTTTTGATCATGTTATAAAGTCTTATGGGTTTGATCAAAACGAGTTTGAAAGTTGTGTGTATAAAAAGCGTGTCGGAACTGCATTGGTATTCTTAGTACTATACGTAGATGACATTGTGATCATCGGGAACGATGTGAAGGTGTGATCAGAGGGCATGGTTTTCAAAACAGTTTGATATGAAAGACTTAGGGAAAGCCGGACATATCCTTGGGATCAAGATAACTCGAGATCACCGGAAAAGGATGATCGGGTTATTGCAAGTTTCATACATAGACACTGGTTTTGAAACGATTCAGCATGCAAGATTCCAAGAAAGGATTCGTACCTTTCAGACTTGGAATCCATCTATCCAAGAAAATGTTCCCTAAGACAAAAAGAGATAGATGACATGAAAGGTATTCTTTGTGCTTGGTATCGAAAACCTTATGTATGCATTGGCGTATACGAGATGGATATCCGCTTTTTTGCCGTAAGCATGGTGGCAAGATATCAAAGTAACCCGAGGAAAAAGGGCATTGAACTGACGGTTAAAAAACATTACGAAGTGTCGACGAAAAGAACTCGGGATAGAATGTTGATTTATCGATCGATATTCCAATCCCCATCGCCCACTACCGGACTCGGATTTCCAATCGGACTTAGATTCGTAAAATTATCCGCCTCGATTAGTGTGTTTCCATTTGGGAAGTGTAGCCATCAAATGGGACGAGTGTGAAAGCGAAATGCATCAACGACTCAACAATGGAAGTCGGGTAAGTAGCTGCTTGTGAAGCGGTGAAAGAACCGATTTGGCTCTAGAACTTCTTAGTGGACTTGGATGGAGTTCCGAATTTGTCTAGCAATTTTTACTAATGGCAGTTGCAAATTCAAGGGAACCAAGAGTCCACGAGTCAAACGAGCACACTAAAGGAAAGACATCTTATACGAGAAATTGTTAAGAGAGGAGATATAGATATGGGAAAGATAGCGTCTAAGGACAACCTAGCAGATCCATTCACAAAGAGTCTGCCTCTGAATACATTCGAGAGACATGTGGAAGGAATGAGTGTCAAGACCGTTGCCAATCTGCTTTGAGTATAAGTGGGAGAAATTATTAGGTTCGTGTAGGTGACATTAGATGTCACGGACTACGCGAGACATGTTGTAGTATACTTAAAAACAGACTTTGAGTATAAGTGGGAGATTGTTGGGATTATACTGGAAAGTATGCTTTTACTTTGTATAATCAAAACTGAATTTCCAGACTTATTTACTGAAATAAATTGTTTATCACTGATGCTTTAAATATTATTGAATGTTACATATATTTACTGCACAACTGTTCAATAAGTCTCACGTGTTACATTGTAGTTAATTTAGTGATACCAGATCACAGAAGATTAAATTAACAGTCTCTTGTAACTAAAAGTACGTTATTCACAACCTAGATGGAAATGAACAACCCATCGTGAAAGGTTGAAGTGTAAGGCTCAGATTGGCTTGTCTTGGCCAAGAGATTACACTAGTGCATGACTGATGCACTGAATAGGACCTACAAGAGGATAAATTCTTCAGAACTGAACAAGGAAGAATTAGACCTCAGTGGTTCGTTGTTTCTTAATCTTCGTTCCTTAAATAGGATCACGTGGGATTGATAACTATTGCTTTGACTTATCATGGGTAGCGAATCAATGAGATTCAATACTTTTTATCTTGGGCAATATTATTAGTCTCATGTGATTGCTAAGATTTAATACGAAGAATCGTGTGCAAGTACGCTTGTTTGATTTGCCCCCTTGGGAGGTTCATAAGCTTTATCATACCAAATCTTGCAAAGTGGAATTAGTTTCCGGTATGGATAATAATGTTGAACCGTTCCTTGACCAAGGATAAAAGATATTAATTAATGGAAAACTATTTCAGTGGCTTGAATTAATTAATGGGCTAGATAATCTTAAACACGGGAAATAATGACCGGGAGCCATATTGACTGTAATATGGGTTAAGATGGATAGTGCAATATTAATTACGTAGTGAGATTAATTAATATTTATGGGCTTGAATTATATTGTGGCTCAATATTAGATATTCAAGGTCCATTAAAAGGTCCAATCTTAATTCTCCTAAAGGCCCCCTGAGTAGCCCAACAAATAGTCCAATAACTGAAAAAGGTGATTAAAATAAAATAAATATTGTTGCTTATTTTTCCTATAAAATTTCGAAAATTATGGATAAGTTGGGAGAAAGATTTTCTTTGAATTTTGTTATGGAATGAAGATATGTATTCTTGGAATACAAGATTATCTCATTAAATTCAAGAAATCTCCCACTTGGTTATTCATAAGGGAAATTTTGAAAATTTTGAAAATATAGTGGGCAAGAAAGATTTTCTTGATTTTCTTGAAAAGATATTATGGAAGATATGTATTTATTAAAATACAAGAATATCTCATAAATTCAAGAAGATACAAATCTTGGATTCTTGCATCAATTATTTTCGAAAATTAGCCATATTGAGGAGGTGGGATTTTTGTGGAATATTTTAATTATGGGAAAAAGAATATAGGAGATATATTCAAGATTTCTTGGTGATCAAGAAAAGTCTTTTCCCACATTGTTTTTTCACTGAAAAAATCGACCACTCCTCACCTATAAATAGGGGATAATTCTTTCATTCCCAAGTACAATTTCATGTGCTGGAAAAATTAGCAAATCCACATAAGTGGTGCAACAAAGTTTATTTTTTTTCTTTTTGTTAATTGTCCGACAAGTGTCCTTCCACCGGATAGTTGAGCAAGGGCTAAGGGAATACTTGGGAAGTCCTTTTTGGTTAGTCCGTCCAACCAAATTCACTGCCATCCCGAGAGGTACGTTCACGTAAACCCGTAGATTCCTCATGCGTAGGTTTTACGTGGCTTATTATATGCATGATATGTTGTTGCAATTATTATTTGAATTAATATATGATTAATTCATGCTAGTAATAATTAAAGAATTAAATTTGTATTTAAATATTCACCCCGAATAGATCTGTGCAACTTATTCCCCAACAGCAGCAGCCTGGGGGATTTGTCACTCCAGGAAATGAAAACAATGTACAGTAAAACCTCTATAAATTAATAACTTTGGGACCGGAGGATTTTATTAATTTATAGAGATATTATTATATCGATAAATTAATAATTTATTAATTTAAAGAGGTTTTAACGTATATGCACAATTGACCTTCAAAGTTCCAAATTCTTTGAATAACTTTAAGTATACATGCATAGTTATTGATGAAAATTAAGTTAAAATACAAATGTACTAGTAGAATTCCATGAATACAAACTCACGTGGAAGTTGGAATGACTTGTTTAAATTAATTGGTTTTGGAAAATACAAAAATATGGTTCATTGAACTAACATTTGTGCATTGAATCATGGATATAAATCAGCACTATATATTTATCCATTGTAATCTTGGTAAATCACACACCAAAATTGTCACTCATCTAAAAGGAATTCAAAAATCAACAATGACCAACCAACAAAATGGATGTGAATCAATTGCTCGACTTTTCGGGTGAAAATAATCAATGTCACAAAGTTCAGAGTCTAGAAGAGATAATGACCGATGTCATTCATAATCCGGAAGATGATGAAGCAGAGGATGATTCAATAGCTTTGGAACCGGTCACTCTAAAAGAAGCATTGCAAGCATCAACAACTCTTCATAATTTTTTGTTGTAGTACGAGAAGACAACGCCACAACTATTGAGTGCAGTAAGGAGATTTAAAGATGAGATCAACATAGATTTGAAGTTCAAGAAAAAACAAGTTACAGTAGATTCTTATTTTACTGAGTTGTCTTAAGAATATTCAAGTGCATCATATATATGTATATGAATTATTTTTAATAATTATTAATTTATAGTTTCGTCGGGACCAATATATATACACTGGGATCTCAAAAAAATTATTATCTTATAATTTTATTGATTGGGTCCCAAATTTGTACTGGTCCCAACTTGGGACCGGACAAATTATTAGTTTTAGCGAGATTATTAATTTATCGAGTATTAATTTAACGAGATTTTACTGTATATTTGTTGAAGAAGTCATTGTATAGACTGAAGCAAAGTCCTAGACAATGGTACAGAAGATTTGATAGCTTCATGCTATCAATTGGATTTCAGAGATGCAGATATGATAATTTTGGTCACCAAACTTTATTTCAACATCAATTTTGATCACCAACAGTTTGAGCCGTCATCGAAATTAGTCATTAAACTACATTTTTCTAATCAGTTTCGGCTAGAACGTTACTTGACCATCATTGACTAATGAAAAAAAAATTATTTTGAAGTATTAAATGCAATTATATAAAATGATGAGCCATAAGAAATAATTTTAAATAAATCATTTGTTGACTTTTTTCACAAATTCGCAAATAAAAAATTACAGGATCAAGAAAACTAAAGACACAAACAACCATTTCGATAACTATTTCAAACCCAATTTGCAGAAATAAACAAACATATGCAAAATCAATCTGCTAATCTCAATTCATCAATGCAAAAACCCAAATTTTCAGAGCCTCAATTCGTCAATTATGAGAAAGAAGAAGAGTGGAGACACGACGATGTCTCCTCTTATGGGTATGAGAATACGTGTGGAGGAGAGAAAGGGTAAGAGGAATTGCCGGGGAGGGTTCGGGGATATGCTTTTAAAAAAAATATATATATATTTTTCAATATAAATAATATAATATTTGATGATATTGTTTAAAATTATTTATATTTAATTTATTATATAAATTAATTTAGCACCCAAATAATTGTTTGCATCATGTAAATAACGGTCAAATAATTTTTTGATTAATTTAATGACTGATTTTGATGACAAGTGAAATTGACGAGTGAAATTTGGTGATCAAAATAGAAATTGAGGTAAATTTTGATGATGAAAATTAATATTAACTCCTCTTAGGTATTATTAATTTGTTGATTATTAATTTTTTTTAAATAACGTTATAAAGATGTTTTTTGTAATTTATATATTTTTTTTTTGAAAAAAATATTGTTTTGTCTCATTGCGAAACTACTTCGCTAATGACGAAGTTAGATGACGTGTCAATTTTTTATTGGTTGTCTGATGTCAGGGAAGGTGAAGTCATTAATGACCGTAGAAAAACTCAAGTTACTTCCCATACTAGAAACAAACATAGCAAGTATGGTCAAGATTTAAACCATTATTGACCAAACAAATATACGAGATTTTTGGGATTGAGATTTGGGTAAAATGAGAAAAAGTAATAATTATCTAAAACTTCAAATCAAATAATCTAAAACTAAAATACTACTAAATCAGTTACCTTGGATAAGATAGAGTAATTAAATATCAAATATAATATTTCAAAATATATCTTCATACATCTCCATCAACACTATATATAAGCCATTCATATGTATTATATACTCTCACACAACAAATAAAAGCATATAATTGTTTTAATCCCAAAACAACATATTTTTCACAAATTCTGGGTGCACATGGCTTCAAAAAATGTTCTCTTCGCCATCATGCTAGTGATTCTTGGTTAGTTTTCTTCTCTCTTCCCTTAAGTTTTTTGGAAAATATATAGTTTTTAAATAAAGTAAAAAGTTTGGTATATATTGCATCATAATCTATACTATACAAGATATATTGATTTAATATTCTTATAGATGAAAATTAGGATTAATTTTTTTTTTCTATTAGCAGGTGGATCACTATTTTCGGATGCAGCGATATTCAGAAAATGTAATGTCGACCCCGACTGCAACATTCCAATTTTATCTAGGGATTGTCCAGTGAAAGTTTGTGTTAATGGATACTGCCTTTGCAAGAACTCAGCACCATCTTCAGAAAATGCAATATTCAGAAGATGTAATGTCGACCCTGACTGCAACATACCAATTTTATCTAGGGATTGTCCAGTGAAAGTTTGTGTTAATGGATACTGCCTTTGCAAGAACTCAACACCATCTTCAGAAAATGCAATATTCAGAAGATGTAATGTCGACCCTGACTGCAACATACCAATTTTATCTAGGGATTGTCCAGTGAAAGTTTGTATTAATGGATACTGCCTTTGCAAGAACTGAATTCAAGCAAGGAAGATCCAACAAAAAAACCAATAATTTGATTTAGTAGTCAAATGTATCTTGTTTTTCATGAAAAATAAGTTGAGACTTCGTATTTAGCAATGTGAAAGAGTACTGTCAAATCTCACGCAAGACAATCAACATAATGGGAACATCAAATTTTCATTTTCCATATTTGCAGAATCACGTCTTGATTTCAAATAGTAGTTCTCATAATCACAATATATTGATTTTAACAACATCAGTGATAAACAATTTTTGTTTCACCTCATTTTTAGATTAACAGTTGAAAATAATGAGAATTTGATTAGAAATGAAAATAATAATAATTACAGTTGATGTGATATGATCTATTGAAAATGTGAGTGTAGTTGAATACGATTTTTTGGACAAATAACAAAAATCGAACTTAACTTTGCCACTTATTACATTTTAAGGATAAAACTTTCGCTTTTTGCAAGGTGGATACCGAGAAAAGGAATTTTGAAATTTTTTAAAGACAAAACAGAGGGCATTTTCTATCAATTCATATACCATTTTACGTAAAATGCTACATAGATGTCAAACTTTCATATTATTGCAAATAAAGAACCCGTTGCAGAATAAATCACAATAATTATGGCTAATGTGTAAGCTATTGTTTAATATATTATCATTGTGATGTATCATTTGAACAACAAATAATACATCCAATATATTATTAAATTATCAAAATAAATTATATTAATCTCAATATATTGTTAAGTAGGAGGATGAGGACAAAAACTTGTATAGTCCTGGTTCATGCTATGAACTCGGTTATTTAAGTATCACTGTTACATACAAAAACTCTCACTGTTATGTATAAAAACTATCACTGTTATAAACAAAAACAATCACTGTTTAGAAAATGTTTTATATTTTTAAACAGTGAAAGTTTTTGTACATAACAGTGATAGTTTTTACAAATAACAGTGATAGAGTTTATGTGTGAACCTGGTTCACATGAGTGTTACTCGAGGAAGAGTATTGAATTAAATAGCTAATTGTAATTAAAAAATGTGTAATAAATGATTGATAGTGTATTGAAAATTATATTTAAAAAAAGTAAGATATGTGTATTATAAGTATTATAGGATAGGATTTAGAGGATTTAAATTTTTATACCAAAATCCTGCAAAACAAACAAGAATTTGATGCATGTATGGTATAGATTTAACATCATATTTTAATTAACAAAAATCTCTATCTACCTCATATTTTTAATTTCCATCCCATCCACTACCATCCTTGACTAACAAATCCAAGATTTTTGGGATTGGAATTTGGATTAGGGTAAAATGAGAAAAAATAATAATTATCTAAAACATCAAATAATTTAAAATTAAAATAATACTCTAAGAACATCACCTACCTTGGATAAGATGGAGTAATAATATATATTCATACATCTCCATCAACACTATATATAAGTCACTCGGATGTATTATTATACCCCCACACAACAAATAAAAGCATATAATTGTTTTCATCCCAAAACCAATATATTTTTCACAAATTATGGTGCATATGGCTTCAAAAAATGTTGTTCTCTTAGCCAGTATCATGCTAGTAATTCTTGGTTAGTTTCCTTCTCTCCTCCCTTAAGGCCACGTTTGCTTTGAAAGAGTAGGGTTGATAGATGGTTTTATCCAAGCAAATATGGTGTTTGGTTTGATGGACTTGGACCCATGAATAAAGTACAGCCTGGTAATAAAATTTGATATGATCACAAGAACAAGTGATTAATGGTCAGGAGGTAAGGGGTGAGATAATACTATCCGCATTTTATTGGATTTGAGGGTTAGTGTGTAAATACAATATTGTATTTAATAAATCCTAAATTATATATGAATCATTTGGGTTGGGTGAACCATGAACCACTCGGAGGGTTTGAGTCCGGGCAAAAAAAGAAAAAAAAAATTAAAACTGAAATTAAAATTAAAACAAAATTGAAATTGAAAAAAACAAAAAAAATATTAAAACTGTAAAAAATAAAAATAAAAACTCTTAAAATTAAATTGCACCCAATTAATTTGGTGCAAATTGTGCATAATAGATAATAGATTTTGCCTGTCCTCGTATATTTTAACTTATTGACGAAAATACCCTTATACATCAACCATATTAATGAAATGCCACTATATATACACTACGCTTAGCTAAATTTACAGAATCTGCCGCACAATCATATTTTGTTGTTTCGCGTTAGAGAGTAACTTCTACAATGGTATAACATCGAGTAAATACAGCCCAAGAACAACGATTCAAACCGAAAATTCGATTGAAAAGGTAAGAAATTAAACTATGACCTTGTGCCTTTTGTTTTCTCTTGTTCTTTCCAACCACTTTATATAAGAAAAGGCTTCCAGAAAATTTGGAGTTTTTGAAATTAGGGCTTTCTTTTTATTCTTTTTTGTGCGATTTGATTATGAGATTTGAGTTTGATGCCAATGTTTCCATTAATTTTGAAATATATGCCCCAGCCAATTCTGAGATTTGAGGTTTTTGTGCGCCATAAACAAATCGCAAAAGAAAGGGACGAAGATTCAAACCTGGAAGAATGTGATTTTGTTATACACGACTTCAACAATTCGTTCCCGTCGGAGTTGTTATGATGGGCTTCGACAAATTTTTATGGGAATTTCATGATTTTTGGGGATTGAGATGAAGAATTTGTGAGTCTGCAGTTTCAATTGATGTGTGAAGAAAGCTTCTAAAGGAAGATTTGGGTCAATTGCCATCGATTTTGTCAAGGGCATTTTAGTCAAATTTTAATATTTTAACTTTTATCACTCAAATCAAACATCTATAAAAATTTATCAATACAATCATTTACAATTTAATCCATCAAATCAAACATATTACTCCCTCTCGTCCCGCATTTTTTTCGCATTTCTTTGTTTGCTGGCATGTTTTTTGTGGCGATTTTCAGATTAGTAATTGAAATGATGAATTAATTTTAAAGGAAGTGTATGATAGATAAGAGACTCATCTATCATACCCCTTCTTATCATGTCAGCTAATTATTTTATTTACTAATACAAAAATCGCTCACAAGAAGAAGGGTATGATGACAAACAGGAAAACAAGTTTGGGACAGAGGGAGTAATTTTTTCACCAACTAATGACACACAACAGTGCAATCCAGAGCTAATTCTATCATCCCTATCTATCCCATCTACTAAACCAAACGTGGCCTAAGTGTTTTGGAAAATATATATTTACATAAAATAAAAAGTTTGGTAAATATTGTATCATAATTTATAAATTATACATGATATATTGATTTGATATTCTTATAGATGAAAATTAGGATTAATTTTCTTTTTCAATTAGCAGGTGGATCACTATTTTCGGATGCAACAATATTCAGAAGATATAATGTCGACCTCGATTACAACAATCCAATTTTATCTAGGGATTGTCCAGAGAAAGTTTGTGTTAATGGATACTGCCTTTGTAAGAACTCGACACCATCTTCAAAAATGCAATATTCAGAAGATGCAATGTCGACCCTGATTGCAACATTCCAATTTTATCTAGGGATTGTCTAATAAAAGTTTGTGTTAATGGATACTACTATTGCAAGAACTGAATTCAAGCAAGGAAGATACAATAAAAAAAAACCAATCATTTGATTGAGCAGTTAAATGTACCCTGTTTTTCATGAAAAATAAGTTGAGACTTCGTATTTAGAAATGTAAAAGAATACTATCAAATCTCAAGCAAGACAATGAACATAATGGGAATATCAATTTTCCATTTTTCATATTTCTAGAATCACGTCATGATTTCAAATAGTAGCTCTCATAATCACAATATATTGATTTTAACAACATGTGATAAACAATTTTCGTTTCACCTCATTTTTAATTTATTTGTGCTTATTTTACTCAACATTATGAAAGGAGACCCTTTGGGTGTGAATTATTTTTCAATTTTATGAGACAATAAAGAGAGTTTTTTTAGATTAACAATTGAAAATAATGAGAATGTGATTAGATATGAAAAATATGATAATTACAGTTGATGTGATATGATCTATTGAAAATGTGAGCATGGTTGAATATAATTTTTGGACAAATTGCAAAAACAGGACTTAACTTTGTAATTTATTGCATTTCAAGGATAAAACCTTTGTTTTTTGCAGGGTAGATATCGAGAAAAGAATTTTAGGCAATTTTAAGGACAAAATAGAGAATATTTTTTGTCATTTCATATACCATTGTACATAAAAAGTGAGATAGATATTAAACTTTCATACTATTGCAAATAAAAAATCTGTTGCATGATAAATGACAATATAATTACGACTAATGAATAAGTTATTGTTTAATATATTAACATCATGATGTATCATTTTACAACAAATCTTTACATATAAAAGTGGTATTGACTATTGATCAAAGTATAGGATGTGTAGTAAGTAACTCATTGGAACTAGAAGAACAAGTTAATTAATTACAATTTCGGAATACCGAAAAGAAAAAAAATTCTAATTACAAAAAAATAAAATTGCAAGTCAAATTAGCTTTATTTCCCCTTCTTGAAGAGAAAGCAACAAAAATAATTTCATCTTTAACTTTGCACTTTCCTTTGAGACGGGGAAATCTGTCTTACTCATCTTCTTTATTTGCAAAATCTCTCACGGGGTGTGGCACAATCTCCATAATTGGCTATATGTTTCCTGCCCTTTCTCATTTTGAATTACTTGAGACAAGGTTGAAATCAAAGGTAGCTTCAATCATTTGGATATGCACTTTGTGGACTATGTGGAAATATCATAACTATTTAGGGTGTGATTGGTATGTTGGAATATATAGAATTAAATGAACATTCCTTAATCTATTCCAAATACATTGATTGATATGTATTTTTGAAAGAAATCATAATTCCATTAGGAATTGTCATTCCAAAAAATAAAGGAATTGCTATTCCTTACATACCCCATGGGTTTATGTATTCCACATTTTGAGGAATTAATTTTTTTTTTCACAAAAAATATTATCATTCATTTCATAATATTACTTTCTACCCAACAAATTTATTTAATAAAAATAAAAATAATAACCAACTCCAATAATAATAATAATCGTATTAAATATAATAATATTAAAATATATAAATAATATTTTTTTTTTAATAATAATACTATATCTCAAAAAATTTAAATTAAAGCGAATTCTTAATAATATTTTAATGAAAATAAAATAAAAATATTATTATTTAATAATAAAAATATTAAAAAAATATATAACGTTAGAGTTAGAGTGAGTCTCATGTGCACCCGGGTGCACCGTGTACTCATAATGCATTTTAGAAGCGTGCAACTATACAAAATAGAAACATGCAACTATTTCAAACAGAAGCATGCAACTATGTTCCCATATTAACAGTTGCACTTTTCTGTGTAAATGAGTCGCATTTTTCAACATAACAAGTTGTATGCTTCTAAAATGCACTATGAGTGCACGATGCACCCGGGTGCATACAAGACCTAGCCATAACGTTATTATTAACTCATACTTTCAACAATAATTAAATACATATTAATATACATATATATGTTTACTAAAATTATATATTATTATAATAAACACAATAATAATATATTAAAAAGCTAAAAATAATAATATATTAAAAATATATATAATAATATTATTAATATTAAAGTATAATAAATAAGTAATAATAATAATTTTAAAACAGATTCACCAATAATTATATTTCATTCCTAGGTCGTACCAATCATAAGAATGATCATTCCTATATCATTCCATTCAGACCTTCATTCCATTCATTAATTCATTTCATTCAGCTGTAATTTCATCCAGTCATATCAATCATGCCCTTAGTTTTTAACGAAGTCATTCCCAATACGTCTAAAATAGTGTAGGAGATCAAAGCAAGATTGTGGTCCTAGCTTGCAACAAAAAGAATAAAAGATCAAGAATTATTCAATTGGCGCGTGTGGTTTAAAATTTGAATTTTTTTTTTTGTAATTTTTGGCTCAGGAGAATCAAGCTGACTTTTCTTTAAATCTAGTGTAAGAATTTGAGTATCCCTTGTACTCGGTTCTTGCAATAAAATTCTTTTCCAATAAAAAAAAAAAAAAAGGTAGTCATGTTGAAAATATTTGTAGTCAATTCTTATAAACTAATTCATTTTCTCTTTCTTTTTGGTGAATTATAACCTAATACCTACAACATGTAATCATCTAATGTTATAATATTAAAGTGTAATTATATCAATTGATAAATATTATGGTATTAGTTTATAAGTTAAGTGGTGTAATTTATTCATACTATGAACAAGTTTAACGAGAGACTTATTTTATATTTGTACTTATAATCATAATCAGATCTTAATTATCCATCATCTATTGTTATAGTATTTTTTTAAATATTGAATAATAATCTCACACAAACAAATAATACATTCAATCTATTATTTAATTGTTCAAATAAGTTATATTAATCTCAGTATATTGTTAAGCATTGAATATTTATTTCAATCTGTTTTAATTACGAATAATTTCTCAAATTATCTTGAATTATACTATTTTATTTTTTTGGCTAGGTCTTGTATGCTTTCTAAGATTGGACCGTAAGACTCATAAGACATTTTAGAAGCGTGCAATTTGTTATGATGAAAAGTGTGACTTATTTACATAGAAAAGTGCAACTGTTAATATAGGAACATAGTTGCATGCTTCTGTTTGGAATAGTTGCACGTTTCTGTTTTGTATAGTTGCATGCTTCTATTTGGAATAGTTGCACGTTTCTGTTTTGTATAGTTGCATGCTTCTAAAATGCATTATGAGAGCACGGTACACCCGGGTGCACATGAGACCCACTCTTTATTTTTATTTATTATTTTTTTTATTATGAACAAGTTTAACGAGAGACTTATTTTATATTTGTACTTATAATCATAATCAGATCTTAATTATCCATCATCTATTGTTATAGTATTTTTTAAATATTGAATAATAATCTCACACAAACAAATAATACATTCAATCTATTATTTAATTGTTCAAATAAGTTATATTAATCTCAGTATATTGTTAAGCATTGAATATTTATTTCAATCTGTTTTAATTACGAATAATTTCTCAAATTATTACTGAATTATACTATTTTATTTTTGGCTAGGTCTTGTATGCACTCGGGTGCAATGGACACTCATAGTACATTTTAAAGCGTGCAATTTGTTATGATGAAAAGTGTGACTTATTTACATAGAAAAGTGCAACTGTTAATATAGGAACATAGTTGCATGCTTCTGTTTGGAATAGTTGCACGTTTCTGTTTTGTATAGTTGCATGCTTCTATTTGGAATAGTTGCACGTTTCTGTTTTGTATAGTTGCATGCTTCTAAAATGCATTATGAGAGCACGGTGCACCCGGGTGCACATGAAACCCACTCTTTATTTTTATTTATTATTTTTTTATTATCTCAAATTATTTCATTGATTTTAGCTTTGAGGAGATTTGAAATTATGTAAGGAGGATTTAGAATAAATTAGTAAAAGGTGTATTGGGATTTTGTAATATCTTTGGGAGGGTGCATTTTGTAGGATTTGAAGTGGAAGATTTTTGTAAAAGTAGATGATAGGGGTAGTATTATATCACACGGGATCTCCTGTTACACAATAGTGTTACATCTTCTATTACATCCTTTAGATTTGCGTCATGTGTTGATTTCATAATATCTATAAATATAAGAATAACATCCTAACATAACCTTTTTATCTAATTAGGAAACTATATTTAATTTTAGCAAAAAATTAATTCCTTCCAAATCTCATTCCAAAAAATCTTATAAACATATTTATAATTAATTAATTTAAACTACACATATAGTATAAATTAACCAATAATTAAATTTATTAAATTATTTAATTGAAGCACGTATATTATAATCTTAATCTATTATCCGAATGATTGATGGTTTAGGGTTTATGTTTTCCTTTTTTTTTTATAGTTTTTTTTCAATATTTTTAACACCCGGTCCGGACCCAACCAAACCCGATTCGAACCCGGTACAAGTGGTTTATGGTTCACCCTACCCGAATAATTAATGGTTTAGGGTTTAGAGTTCATGGTTTAGAGTTTAGTTTTAGGGTTCATGGTTCATCTAAATTAAAAGTAAATCCAATTGCACAAGCACCACTCAAATAAATTTGATGTGATTAATATTATATTTATATGTAATTAATAACTGTAAAAAAAAAATATAGACGATAAAGCTGGGTTTTGTTATTTTTTTCTAGTAAGTTTTCATATTTTATTGAATTTTAAATTTATACGATAAATTAAAATTATAATATATATACTCACTCCAATTAAATAATTAATATTTATTGATTAATTCGTATATTTATGCTTTAAATTAATTAATTATAAATATGTTATACTAAAATTTTTTGGAATGAAATTTGGAAGGAATTAATTTTTTGCTAAAATTAAATATAGTTTCCTAATTAGAAAAAGGGGTTATGTTAGGACGTTATTCTTATATTTTTAGATATTATGAGATTAACACGTGGCGCAAATCTAAAGGATGTAACAGAAGATGTAACACTATTGTGTAACAGGAGATCCCGACCGGTATTATATTTTAAAAAACAGCGCTTAAATAATTGAATGATTATATATTGATTCGTATATATATATATATATATATATATATATATATATATATATATAGCAGAAATCGATCTAAATTTAGAAACTATTGAATTTTTCCGTAAAAAAATATTGTCAAATTAAGAAACGAATCTTTGAAAAAAAATATTAACAAATAATAATGAGTTGAGAAATTTATTTTTTGGAAAAAAATGAAAAATATTTGGAATAGATATTAATAAATATATCTATATCTAAAAAAAATATTAACAAATAATAATAAATTGAGAATTAAAAAAAATAATAGAGATTTTTTTTGGAATAAATATTAAAAAATAATAATGAAAAAAAAATAGAGAAAATCTTTTGCCAAATTAAAAAACGAATCTTTGAAAAAAAATATTATACAATAATTTTAATGTGAAAATTCAATATTCAAATTATTTTCAAATCCTTATAATTTAATGTGAAAATGTATATAAATTAATCATGATAATTTAAGGGCATGACTTATATTATAAAAGGTATTAATTGTGATAACTTTAGATTTATAAAGATGAAACTAATTGTGTAATTATTTTTATATTGCAACAAAGATGAATCCATTGGTAATATCATCATTATCACCGTGTTGAATCACAACGTTTTTCTCACTTATTTTAACATGATGAAAGAAGCAATTAAATCCACTCTCAGTCTACCTCAAGGCCATCAAAGTTGAGTCCTCCTTAAGTGCCTTTTGCGGTGGAGCAAACCAATCCTCTTCCCATCATCTTTAGCATCTAAGTCCACACACCTTTACATCTACTTATACATTAGGTAAGTAATTTGAAATTCAGTTTAGTGCATTTAATTGAAGAAAAAAAAAAGATAAAAAAATGTAAAATTAAGGTTGTAGTGGAAGAGGAAGTGGGGAAAGCTAATGAAAATATAAACCAAAAGAATTTGCAACATGTTGTATCTATTGATCCTTCAAACTCTGATTGAGTTTATTTTTTTGTATAATGAAGCTTATGGGTTTTTTGTAGTCTATCCCAGCAAGCATTTGAAGGAGAAATCAAAGCCCTTTCAGAAGCAGAGGTTATCATGCTGAAATATTTGTCGTGTTTATCTTGTCATGATGCTACATTTATTTAAGGGAAGATGTTTTTTCCGTCCTATAACTTTGTCACTTTTGTATATTCTCATGTTTTGACTTTAGAACATTGTGTTAAAGTCCTATTTTTTAAAAAATTATAATGTTTCAAATGAATTGTCATGTGATGTTATTGCTTCAATGAATATCCAATAGTTGAAATGATTTTGCATAAATCGATAATTTTAATTGTTAAAGTATTTGATCCTATAAATCGTGAGGGGGATTGACGAACTTATGGAGGTTTGAATTGTGAAGTCCACTCTGAGGAACTTGTCAATTTCTAGGAAATGGTGATATCTTGGTTTTCGAAGAAAGCAGACCTTAGTAGCAACCAAGATCTTCTTGAAATTTGAATACATGGTCGTAGTGAAGTCGCGTGCTTTCGATTCTTTAGCTCGAGACAACAATTAAGGGATTATAAAGTTGTAGCCAATGAAGTACCAATATTTTGTGACAATAATAGTGCCATTGCTATTTCACAAAATCCGGTATTGCACACCAGATGCAAGCATGTGGATATCAGACATCACTTCATCAGAGATCATGTCGAGAAGAAGGACATAAGGATGGAGAAAATTCATACTGATAGGCAGAGAGCTGATATCTTGACTAAACCTTTGGCTGAATCAAGATTTCAGGAACTTTCAGTTGAATTAGGGATGTTAGATCCAGGTGTATAGAGTAGAATATGAAAAATTGAAGGTTTTCAGATGCATGAAGTTTTTCGTAATTCTCGAGAAACTCAGGATAAAATGGAAATCTTGAATCTGAGTCTCGAAACTTCATTTCTTGAAGGTCGATCAAGAGGATATCTTGAACCCATTCAAGATTTTTCGATTATTATCTTGACATTTTATCAAGGTCGATTACTCATAAGAAGACTGATAGAGGAAAATTAGTCTGAAGAAGTAATGACTCATGCGACTCATTTATTGCTTAAAGTTAAAACTCAGTAATCATTTGCAATAAATACAAAACACCTGAGGAATGTTTTTGGGCGGGATCGTTTGAAATTCCGAAGAAGGTCAACAGTCATTAAATGCTCTGTTACATTTCTTGACCAATGAGGATGTTTTGGCGGCTTACTTTTCGGAGATCGTCGGTTCGTATACCCGATTAATCGGAGATTAATCTCAACCGTTGTTTTTCACCTAACCAACGCGATTCCCCACAATTTCGAAGCTATATATACCCAAATAAGCCATTCAAGCCAAAATTTTATCAAACCCTTCGTTCCCAAATCTTCTGCAAATAAATCCCCTTGCCCAGAAATTCCAAAACCCTAAAATCTTCATTTCTTCAATCAATCTCTGAAATGGCCCCAACCTTGTTCGAGAGATTAGCCGAAACCAACAAGCCGTGGTACGAGTTCGTTGTCTCACTCGAAAGCACAACCAACTCAAAGCCAGAAGAGGAGGCTCTGCATATGATTCGACTGGCTAAACTCACTCATCTAGTCGCATGCCGACCAGACCAGGAGTATGTGAAAGAGGTAATCGAATTCATCTGTAATTTGAAGATAGATGAAGAGGATAGTATGCATTCTTCGATTACCGTATCACATTTAGAGCATTCATCCAAATACAACGATTTTGAGAGGGATCTGTATGTAGTTCCGAAAAATTTGAATGATGTTTTTGAGCTCTGTGATAGAGGAGAGGATCCCGCGATGTATATGTTGGGTAGAGAGCGGAAATACTTAGATAGGATTCTTTGAGAATCTCGTGAAATTTGAGGCGACTTTTGCATAAGAGGCACTTGAAGCCACAATATCGAAGTTGATGGATATTGTGAGCAAGAGCATCATGAGTCTTCTTGGGGAGTTTTGAAAATTCAATCAGTACCCAAGCTCAGATTGATGGCGGTGATCGAGGCCTCACCCACCACCGACTTCAACTGGCTGAAATTTTGATTGGGATGATGAGTGAGCGAGACCAAGGTCTTCAAGAAGGTTGATGGGCGATCACTATTAAAGGCAAGATCCACCATGCCACCAAAATAGCTTATATTTTGGAGATGTGCGAAGAGGAGGAGGATATCTTCGCCAATTCGACCCCATTCCTAAGTCCAAAATTCTCTTTAAGCCCATTGTTGCAAAAAGCAAGGCCATCCGAGGAAGAGAGAAAAGAAAGAATCACCTAAAGCTGGTTCTTTGCTGAAGAGACTCAACAAACCAGGGGGAAGATTTTGTTGGAAGCAAAGATGGAGCGAGGTGCAAAAATGATGAAGCGGAAGAACCTTGCCCCAAAGCCAAAAGAAGATTGGTGGTTCTCACCGATGAAGATGGCAAATGATTCCGGAGGAGATACAACCCGAGGCCAAACCGCTTCAGAGTTCACCATTGCAAGTTTTTGGCTCAGTTATCTCTAAGGCACAAGAACAAACCGAGGAAAGGTGTCTTCTCGAGGTGCTTGAGACATCTTTAAGTTCTGGATAAAATTTCAGAAATTTTCAAAGGAACTCGAGCCTCATAGATTCCTACCAAAGAAGTCGGCTCGCTAAAATGAAGAGCCAGGTCGAGTGTCGAGGATATGCCACTCAGCCTCGGGAACCCACTCGGATCTGTAAACCGAGGACTGACTGTTCAACAATCGGGGAGGTCTTTGAGACTCGGGGAGCGAATATTCTTGATGAGCTCTGGTGATCTACTTTTGATCCCTCGGCCGAGGCTTCAAACCGAACCAGAGAGCCCGAGATGGAAGAAGGGTGAGGTGAAGAAGGAGAGTGGAGGAGTAAGGGGGAACGGTTCATTCTTGCCTTCTACCGAGCTTCGGCTCATACCCGATCTACAAGATGTCTTCTTGATTAAGGTCGACGGTGTTCATCCTCAATCGACTCTTCCCGAGATGCTTGATATTGTTTGCATTGAGAGGGGAAGACGGGTGGAATGAGGAGACGGCCTTTCCGCCCGACTTCTCGTGGTTCGGGAGGACAAAACTTCGGGATGAAAACTCCGATTTTGATGAATTCTTTGGTAGAGTTAGTTAACTTCTGAGAGGAAAGCTTCGATTTTTCGGGTTGGTGCCCCGGCAAAATGAGACAAATCTCAAGATGGAGATGGGGACCAACAGGGGAGATGTTGAGGATCGGTCTCAGATGGAAAAGGAGACTTCATGGTCGATCAACTCGAAATTGGTCAACCACGATCGAAGCTAGTACTCTTGAGATCAAACTCGATTGAGATCTGAGCTTCAGTTGAAGCTGAAGCTCAGGATGATCAAACAGCACAGAAGGTGCAGAAGGTTCCTGAGATTGATCTCACTCCCTTGGTGGAAAAAACTTGAGAAGGTTGAGCCAATGATGAACAAACTTGCTCAGATGGAAGAAACATTGGCCAATCAAGCTCAAAAGATGAAAAGTCTTAGTCATTCTTCAGAGCTGGTGCTAATCCAAAACACTCTGACCTCACAAATGACCTCCATGGAAGAAAACTGAATGAAAAGTCGGAGGGAGTCAATACGAGCTTCGATCTTTGAAATGAAATGAAACACGTGAGTATTTTGTGATTTCTAGAGGTGAAATTGGCGAGAGGAATGAAGTGATGATTAAATCTGCTGTTGAGGAAATGAGCTCAGTGCTCATGACCAAGATGACAAAGATGTTCAAGGAAGCACTCTCTGGCCAGTTTGCCCATATGTCTGAAGAACTTTCTGTGGCTAAGAACCACATCAGGAGGATGGAAGATGAGCAAGATCAGATAGCAGGGGAGGTTCGCTGTGTGAGCAAAGAACAATATCACATGGACACAACACTCTCCAGACTTCTTCCAAATTACGGTGCCAAGAAGGGGGAAAGACCAGGTGAAGACTTCAGGAAGTTATTGGCACGTACTTTGGAGAAGAAGGCTCGTAAAGATCTTGAATTTGTACAACCTATCCAAAGCCTTTAAAGAAGTCGAGGTTCCGAGAAGTTGAAGTCTCCCTCCAGTGAAGAAGCCCATCTACACTCGAAGTTTCGAGCAAACCATGCTTGAGGTTGCAAGAGAGAAACTGAGTGCTAGGACTAAGGTTGGAACAAGCCGCATCTGCTTTGAATTGCTATGAAGAGGAAAGCTTTACGCGTTGTTCAACCAAGGCAAGCGCAAAGGCTTCTAAGCCAATCCGAGAAAGTCGATTATGGATGATGAAGGCTTCAAGAACCTCGTAAGAAAGTTTTCAATACGAGGAATGCTCAAGACACTCAAGTAGAACAAGCTAAGAAAAAGCCGCCGTCTCTCAGCGTGCTCGTGATAAGAAAGAAGACTGAAGAGGAGCTAAAGCGAAGGAGTGGATTCAAGAAGTTTGCGAGCAAAAGGAGAGAGACATCAAAAGCTCTGAAGTGGCCCCACATTGATAAATGGATGCCTATCAAACTCAACGATATGTGGGGAAGAGGTCAAGAGAACCTTTACGGTTCTATTATGATGTGCTCGGGGAGTGGAGAGGGGAAAGCTCAGATCAGAATGAAGCATTCATAGAATATCTCCTAACCTTCTATCCAAAATATCTCCAAAGCTGGATTAACCTTGCGGATGAAGGAGAGGTGCAGATAGTAGCCCCGGGTCCATATTCCTATCCTCCTCCAAGACTTGGTAATGGCTTGGTAAATGAGAAGGCCATTACTCAAGAAATTGCTCAGTATGCTGGTCAGTTGGGTCTAACAGGAAATAGTCGGATATCATCAAGGAGAGAAATGAGCTGAAGAAGAGATTTTTCGGAATGTTCGACCTGGAGGTGCCCACTGATGAAATTGAAGAAATAGCAAACTGAAGAGCAAGAAGACTGAAGAGCCAAAATCTGAAGACTGAAGACTCAGAAGATTCTGTAATCTTTAAATTTTTGTCTTTTTGATTTTGTTGATAAACTCATTGTAATCTGTAACTCAAACCAATCATCAATGAAGATTTATCATTATGCTCAAAAGATAATATCTCATTATCTTATTTACATGTCTTTTATATTTGATATGCCTGATATGAATTTCTCTGAATTAATTGTTTATGGGAAATTGTTTAAGTATTTGGTGATGAACTATTTAAAAAGATTCATTACTGAAGAAATTGTTGAATGATTAATTGTTGGGAGACCCTCTGAAATTGTTGGGAAACTCATCATTGAAGGGGGAAGATTGTTGAAAAATGTTAACCAATCTTGTAATAGGATAAACTGAAACCTGAAGCTTAGGTTATATGTTTGTAACAAGATAGGTTTTGGCATCATCAAAAAGGGGGAAATTGTTGGGAGATGAATTTAATAAAAGATATATGATTTTGATTAAGATCCCAAAACCCCTGAGTATGACATGTTCAGAATAATCTTGATAGTTGAGTCAGGATTCAGTTTTAGAGTATTGAGGATGTTATCTGCAAAATGTATAAAACAGATATAGTTCAGATAGGTTTCAAGACTCAAGAACTCAAGATATGTTTCAAGAAACCAAGTTTGAAGATGAAATCGAAGTTATCTCAAGACTCGATTAAGAAATCGAGATATCGAAAACTCAATGAGATCGAAGTGGCGAAAAGACTTAAAGATGAAGATTGATGAATCGGTCAAGATAACTTTAAGACTCAAGACGCAAGATCAAGATCGAAGATCAAGATCAAGAATATCAAGGCGCGGTAATTATTGAAGAACTTCAAGAATATATCTTGAATGCTCGATATGAACACAATGTTCCGAGACATTGAATATATCTATATGAAGGATGCAATCTTGAGAAGATCGCGATTCCTTAGAAAAATAGATATTTGCCAAGACATTCAAATGCAGACAAAAGGAACTAAGTCGAAGTGTTGTTAAGGTTATATCAAAACTCGTAGTTTGTAACCAAAAGAGCCGTTGAAGGTGTCTACCTTTAACCGGAGAAAAAAGTCAAAAATAGGAAGACAACATCGTACCCATCGACACCGACAAGGATGTGTCATTTGAAAAAAGATGTCGGATGTACAAAAGTTCGCATCGCAAAAAAGTGAAGACCGGCTACATGAAAATTTATTGCTAAAAACGTGTTAGGGAGGTTCAAACCCCTAAATATAGTCGTTCCTCACACACCATAAGAGGAAACTCACGGTTATATCTCTCCAACGGATAGTTTTCAAAAAGTGACCTTGGTGTATGCCTATAAATCTTGGTGACCCTCTACATTATAAGGTTACGGAAATTTATACGCAACTCAAGAGCTCAAACTTATTCTTGCAAAAGTTGAAGCACTTTCGAAAAACCTAGAATTTCTCAAGTGCTTCTATATTGAAGAGAGCTCACTATACTAAGCCTAGCTTGATAAGAATTATCCAAAGCTTTTAGTCGAGATATCCTAACCCTTTGCATTGTGCTTCATTGTAAAGGATATCTCATCCTAGTTGAAAACCAATCGAGAAACCCCAAACCCTCGAGAAGGTAGTTGGAGTGTGTTTGTTGGTGAGAAGAGTTGTAAAGAGTTAGTAAACTACGGCGGAGTAGTCGAAAACTCTAGAGGAGAAGTTAGTAAGCTCTGCAGTAGTGGTCTGAAAGCTTGTTTGTGTTGAGTAAGTAAACTACGGAGGTAGTCGTAAAGCTCAAGGTCGGGTTGAGTAAGTAAACTACGGAGTGGTCGTAAAGCTCGGGAGGCGAGTTGAGTAAGTAAACTACGCCGAGGTAGTCGAAGTTATTTCGAAGTGATTAGTGAATTTCTCCGAGGATCGAGAGAGAGTAGGCGTAGGAGCTTGAGTCTACGAACCACTATATTTGTTGTGTTGTTTATTGCTTTCCTTATCCGCGGCTTAATCATTTGCATTGACTTGATTTTGAAAGCATACTTTTCAGCGATATTGGTTGGAATCAATCCCTTTGAAGTTGCATGCAATTGAATCGACCTAATCACTATTTCATAAAGGGAAGGTTTTCAGCAAAGCTAAAACGAGTATAAACTAAGGGCCAACCATTCCGCACATCTGAATAGCTAGAACAGATAGTTACCAAACTGAACTTACTCTTCTGAGGGTTCAGAAAGTTAGTTATCTGATCCAAGCAACTCAGGATCTCTAACACTCAGGACTCAGTTGGGATTTTCTGAGGTATCTAAAAGCGGCTTCGGGATCACTGTCTCGATGAACTTTGACTCGGAGCGATCTGCATTGGCTTTCTCGAACCTAATCTTGAGGATTATCGACCAAGTGACCTCAGTAATAAAAAGTTTTAAAAACACTGAACACGTGTATTCCCCCCCATACACGTGTAAGACTCATTTGCACCGGGACCAACAACCCGGTCCGGACCCAACCAAACCCGATTCAAACCGGTACAAGTGGTTTATAGTTCACCCTACCCGAATAATTAATGGTTTAGGGTTTATAGTTCATGGTTTAGGGTTTAGTTTTAGGGTTCATGGTTCATCTAAATTAAAAGTAAATCCAATTGCACAAGCATCACTCAAATAAATTTGATGTGATTAATATTATATTTATATGTAATTAATAACTGTAAAAAAAAAAAAATTGACGATAAAGCTGGGTTTTGTTATTTTTTTCTAGTAAGTTTTCATATTTTATTGAATTTTAAATTTATACGATAAATTAAAATTATAATATATATACTCACTCCAATTAAATAATTAATAATTATTGATTAATTCGTATATTTATGCTTTAAATTAATTAATTATAAATATGTTATACTAAAATTTTTTGGAATGAAATTTGGAAGGAATTAATTTTTTGCTAAAATTAAATATAGTTTCCTAATTAGAAAAAGGGGTTATGTTAGGACGTTATTCTTATATTTGTAGATATTATGAGATTAACACGTGGCGCAAATCTAAAGGATGTAACAGAAGATGTAACATTATTGTGTAACAGGAGATCCCAACGGTATTATATTTTAAAAAACAACGCTTAAATAATTGAATGATTATATATTGATTCATGTGTATATATATATATATATATATATAATAGCAGAAATCGATCTAAATTTAGAAACCATTGAATTTTTCCATAAAAAAATATTGTCAAATTAAGAAACGAATCTTTGAAAAAAAATATTAACAAATAATAATGAGTTGAGAAATTTATTTTTTGGAAAAAAATGAAAAATATTTGGAATAGATATTAATAAATATATCTATATCTAAAAAAATATTAACAAATAATAATAAATTGAGAATTAAAAAAAATAATAGAGATTTTTTTTGGAATAAATATTAAAAAATAATAATGAAAAAAAATAGAGAAAATCTTTTGCCAAATTAAAAAACGAATCTTTGAAAAAAATATTATACAATAATTTTAATGTGAAAATTCAATATTCAAATTATATTCAAATCCTTATAATTTAATGTGAAAATGTATATAAATTAATCATGATAATTTAAGGGCATGACTTATATTATAAAAGGTATTAATTGTGATAACTTTAGATTTATAAAGATGAAACTAATTGTGTAATTATTTTTATATTGCAACAAAGATGAATCCATTGGTAATATCATCATTATCACCGTGTTGAATCACAACGTTTTTCTCACTTATTTTAACATGATGAAAGAAGCAATTAAATCCACTCTCAGTCTACCTCAAGGCCATCAAAGTTGAGTCCTCCTTAAGTGCCTTTTGCGGTGGAGCAAACCAATCCTCTTCCCATCATCTTTAGCATCTAAGTCCACACACCTTTACATCTACTTATACATTAGGTAAGTAATTTGAAATTCAGTTTAGTGCATTTAATTGAAGAAAAAAAAAAGATAAAAAAATGTAAAATTAAGGTTGTAGTGGAAGAGGAAGTGGGGAAAGCTAATGAAAATATAAACCAAAAGAATTTGCAACATGTTGTATCTATTGATCCTTCAAATTCTGATTGAGTTCATTTTTTTGTATAATGAAGCTTATGGGTTTTTTGTAGTCTATCCCAGCAAGCATTTGAAGGAGAAATCAAAGCCCTTTCAGAAGCAGAGGTTATCATGCTGAAATATTTGTCGTGTTTATCTTGTCATGATGCTACATTTATTTAAGGGAAGATGTTTTTTCCGTCCTATAACTTTGTCACTTTTGTATATTCTCATGTTTTGACTTTAGAACATTGTGTTAAAGTCCTATTTTTTTAAAAATTATAATGTTTCAAATGAATTGTCATGTGATGTTATTGCTTCAATGAATATCCAATAGTTGAAATGATTTTGCATGTAACTGATAATTTTTAATTGTTAAAGTATTTGATCCTATAAACTGTGAGGGGGATTGACGCAACTTATCCATTAATATAATCGTTAGTTGCAAAATAGATACTTGCATGCAAATCTCAATCATATCCGTCAAACGAGCCTTTAGTATGGGAGGACATACATTGAATTTAAAACTTTTAAGAATAACAATTGAACACTTAAAAAATCAATGTTTGTTAGATGATAAGGTGAAGGCCGACAATCGAGCATAACGTGAAGCATTTAGCACAGATTCAAGCGATGATAGTATCAACGACACAATTAAAGTTAAAAAGTGATAATTCAGATAAGTTAGAAGGTAGAAAAAGCTACGCTACTTTTGATTGCTAGGTGATACGTAATCAACGAGTGGGTCTCATGTACGCCCAAATGCACTATGCACTCATTGTGCATTTTAAAAACGTACGACTTGTTATATTGAAAAATGTAACTTATTTACACTGAAGCGTGCAACTATTTTTTCATATTAATAATTGTCTGTTTCAGTGTAAATAAGTTGCACTTTTTAATATAACAAGTCACACGTTTTTAAAATGCACTATGAGTGCACGGTGCACCTGGAAAACATGCAACTGTTAATATGGGAACATAGTTGCATGCTTCTGTTTGGAATAATTGCACGCTTCTAAAATGCACTATGAGTGCACGGTGCACCCGGGTGCACATGAAACCCACTCAAATTATTTACCCATTTTTTTCAAAAGGTCCATCCCAAACTTGTTTATCTATTTTCATAAAAGTTAATAAAGTAATTATACCATTTTTAACTATTCCCTCCCAACATCTCAAAATTACTATCTCATATCATTACTTCTACCTATAAAAAGTCATATACTTTAATAGTAATAAAATAAAAAAAATTATAATATTTTTTATTAAAAATCACTTTATTATTTTAAATATTAATAAATAATTCTGAAATTAAAATTCTTGTTAAAAGTGACTTTTAAAATTTTAATTAAAGGCATTGTAGTCATTTTACTTTTGGGACGGAGTGAGTATAAACTAAACTTTATACCGGAACAAACCCGAAACGACGATTTAAATCGGCCGAGCAACTTGAGGACACAGCTCAATTCTTGAAGATGATAATGAGTTTGCAGTGCAACAGGCGTTCATGATTAACCCTTTTAATGAAAAATGTCACTCGCGTTTCAACCCACCTTCACAAACAAGAATTCCGCATATTATCTTGCCCCTTTATCTTCAACCCACCTCTTCAAACACCCTAATTCTCTAATTTCACGCCCAAATTCAACTCCCCATTTCCTAAATTACACACTTTTTTTGACAACCCAACATCGCATTTTCATTTCCCCCCTCAATAGAATCAACGCCTCTTTCGATGACAGCAGTATCAATTCCGACTTCAATTTCGATTCGTTTCTTTCTGTTGTTGAATTCGTAACCCTCGCTTCGTCGGCGGCGATTTCGTTGTATGTGGCTGTGAGGTATGGAGTATTATCGAAAGGGGGAATTTCGGGGTGGGTTGGTAGCAGGATTTTTGTGTGGCAGTGCGTGTTTTTGGTGGCCGGCGTGTCGGTTGGGGCGGCGATACGGCGGCGGCAGTGGCGGAGGGTGTTTTCGAGAGGAGCGGCTTGTAATGGGGCTGATTATTTGGGGAGAGTGGAGAAATTGGAGGAGGGTTTACGCAGCTCGGCGACTCTGATTAGGGTTTTGTCGAGGCAGCTTGAGAAGGTTGGGGTTCGGGTACGGGCCACCCGGAAAGCTCTCAAAGAACCCATTTCTGAGGTATTTCTTTATTGGCAAAGTATACTATTGCTTGCAAGAACTAATACCGTTGCTTGATAGGACTAGAGTATTTAGCTCGTAAGAAGTAATACTTTTACTTGTAAGAACTAATACTATTGCTAGTGGTGTACGGTGTAGAAGATGGTTTGTAATATTCACTGGAAAAGAAGGGAATTATGTGAAGAAATGTTATTTGTTGAGTTTGAGGATGAAATGTTTTAAACATAAAGATTGAGGTTTTTTTTATAGAACTGCCATTGATTTCGGCATTTTTTGAAATGATGAGCTACTGAATTGATATTCTTGAGCATCTGTGTATGAATTGGGGTATTGTCATAATTATGGATATGTGAATTCACTTCTGCTCCATTTCAAGATTAGCTCTTTTCAGTATTGTGCATAACTAAGATACGCATACACTAGGCATGTTGTTTGGTGGATGACGCGTGATTACCAAGAGAGAGGACATAGGGTAAGATTCTGTAGTATTAAGTACAGGTTTAACTAGTAACTGTAGATGCTGCAATGCTGGAACGATGGATTTGCAATTGTTGTATTTGATAGGCCTGGGGAATTTGGTTGAGTTTTGTGAAGGATAATAATATGCAGAAGTATTGGGATTTAGGAGTGGAATTAAGTTGCATGTTGTTAGGTTTAAGAAGCAAAGGGTGTAAAGAAGTGCCTTTTTGGCTCGAAAGTTTGTCTTCATTTGATATAATTATATATGCTACTCGAGTGTACCCTGATGTGAAGGTTAACGAATAGATGCAGGCTGTTTGATGTATAGAAATCTTGGTCTAGGACGATGAAAAATTTGAGAGTGCATGTGATTGGGTCAGATAGCAGAAAGAAATTGAGTCCTGTAATTTAGTTGTGATGAAGTTTGTGGTGGAATGTGATGAACAATGGTCCTTGTAGGGTTGAAGCTGAGATTTGTTGTTTAATGAATGATTCAACTGTACTAGATTCAACTGCTATCTGGTAGGAACATTATTTATGTTGCCCTGCCCATCATCTTTATCCAATGAGTGACACGCGATTTTCCGTCCCCCCGTTTTATATATTTGAATTGGTCTTATGTAAAACAGTTTACCGTGCAATTAGTTTACAACTGTCACTTTATAATAAAACAACTAATACTTTTTAATGAAACACCTAATACCTTATAATGAAACAACTAATATCATTTAAAAATACGCACAATATGCAAACCATTTGCACTGTAAAACTTGTTTGCCTAAGAGTTCACCTGTGTATTTATATTTGTTGTCTACTCCAACTCTTTTTTCATATTTGTGGCTTTGGGGGAAGTTGAAATTCGTAACTCCTAGTTTTCGTCTTATTTTAAGACTGCGGCTGTGGCCCAGAAGAATTCTGAGGCGACTCGAGCATTGGCAGCGCAAGAAGACACTTTGGTGAAGGAAATCGGTGAGATTCAAAAGGTTCTGCTAGCTATGCAGGTATTTAGAACTGGGTTGCCCTATTTATTATGGCCAATATTTTGATGGCTGCAATTCTAAAGCTATTCAATTTGGTATTTGTAATTAATCATCATCTTTGAATCTAACTTGAGTTTGTGAATTTGATGATTTCTAATTTGAAAATTATCTTATGTCTTGTTTGGCTATGTATAGGAGCAACAACAAAAACAGCTCGAGCTCATTCTTGCAATTGGGAAAGCTGCCAACTTATTGGGCGCTCCACATATTCCAACCAAACATCGCAAACCATCTGTGGTTGTTAATACACAACCAAGTTTGCAACTAAACAAAGACGACACTCTTAGTGTGGCAAACGACAGACCCTAGAAAGAATTTCGACACTCTTCTAGATGCTAGAGACAGCAGATAAACACACATTACTCATTGTGTATGTTTTTCCAGTTTTGTTGTACTTGAGACGACATAAAATCTTGCTTTTATACACCTTTCAATTTATCTTAGGGGTGGTTGTTTGATGACTTTGAAATTAAGGAATGAGAATGAAATGATAGAGGAATGATACCCTAAAGAGTAATTTTGTAATTTGATATCCTAAAATTATGGAATGAAAGATATACATCCAATTTTTAACATTTAGGGGGAATTCCCCCTAAAATTTTCATGTTATAAGTCTTCCAAATGGATTATTATTATTATTTATAAAATTATAAGAATTGCTAATATAAAATACTCCCTCCGTCCTTAACTTTGAATATTTATTGCGTACACAAATTTTAAGAAAAAAATTGTTTATTATTATTAAAAGAGTTATAAGTTGCTTTTTTTCTTGTGGGGATTAAACGATAAAAGTGGTGACATTTGTGTAAATTAAATGAGAAAAAGTTAAACTCAGTATTGAAAAGTTAATGGTATCGGGTGTAATGGTGTATTATTGAGGTATTTGAGGGGCATAAATAAAAAATAAATTTTATTTTATTATTATTTATAAAAATATTCAATTGAATTTGGGATGGATCTTTTGACAAATATTTAATTAAGTTAGTGACGGTGAGGGTATATTTTTTTATAAAAAAGAAAAAGCTAATAGTACTCTGCTCTCTATTATCAATGATGTTCATTGTAACAATCACTTTCTATGATAATGATAAGACATCCCTATATACAGATCAAATAACACAATAAAAATGAACATTTCTCATTCCAATTTATTTTGGCAAAGCAAGCCCCCTTCATATTTGAAGCCTTGATGCTGTATCAGAAAACATTATTCTTCCAAAAAAGCTCGAAAAACTTGGTTTACTAAATCCAACTATGAATTCCATACAAAGTTAAAAGGCAAGTACATTTCTTATTCCATTAAATAGCAAATCAGCAACATAGATAGCACATTACATAAAACATTTTATACCTCAACCGTACATCTTAAAAACTACAAGTATTACAATCTCAAGATGAAAACCTTAATAGGGGTTCCATGAATTTAGAAAGATCTATAACACTTCAAGGAGATTGAGGCCAATCATAACCAGCATCGACAACGTTAACATCATCGTAAAACCACAACTCAACATCGTCAACAGGATCATCTTCATCTTCCCAAAAATCGTCGTTCAACATCTCATCATAATCTTCGTCAACTTCATCTGCAACCAAGTCCCAATCTACGTAACCCGAAGAACCCGAGTCATCCGAATAATTATCCCACCCGTCATAACAATCCATCACAACGGGCCCCACCACCTTCAATTTCGTAAACCGTTTCACAAACTCATCATCTAAATTCACATTCCAACACCCCCGTAGATCAACAAACTCAAGCTCTTTGCAATTTTCAAGAATTTTGATAACACTTAACGTGTCTACGAGCAAGTAGGCAATCTCGAGATGCTTGAGTCTAGGCATTGTGGAAGCAATGGCCAGGGCTTCATCGTCTTGGGGAAGCTTGTTGATAACCTCCAAGGGGTGCATTACTCTTCGTAAGCTCGTTAGAGATTTACAGTGATTCCCGATTGCTTTGAGTGCTTGAGCTCCTATGTTTATACAGGAGCTTAAATCGAGAAAAGTGATTGTGGATAGCATCGGGGCAGCCCTTTCGATTACCGAATCGCTTATTTCACTTCTTGACAGACACAGAGTTTGGAGCGATCGAGCACTTGAAATTAAGATGAATCATATAAGAGCAGAAAAAATCAAAATTTGAGAATTGGCCAAATAATTGTGCTAGTAACATAATAGGACAATTTTAATTCTATCCCTCTACACAGCTTATCTAAAATAATATTTGTACAATGAATTAATTCCAACTGCAAACTAAACCATAGTTTACTTCCATGAGAACTTTGGAGAAACTTAATGTTTAAATCTACATGCTGCAAACCTAGAGTTTTTAAAAGTTTATTGTTCTCATAATTTGTCTACTGTCCAGTTTGGTAAAAGAAAAAAATTAACTTTTTCAATTTAGTCACAATATTTAAAAAAATGTCCAATCTATGCCCAAAATAGCCGACAATTTGAAATCTTTGTCGTTTTATGTCACGTGAATGTCCAATTTTAACCCCATAAGCTTGTCCTCTATCCAATTTAATTAAATCCTCAACTGACATTTGTGCGACAAAATGATATTGCTTTTAATTTACCAGCGATTTTGGGGCCAAAATTGGAAACTAATTGAAGAAGTTAACTTTTTGGGGGCCAAAATCCATCACTAGAAAAGTTAACAGACCAAAAATCTTTTCAACTCTATAAACCTACAAGTTCATTGAATCAATTGATTTTTGAAGACCAATAAAAGACAGTGAAACACAAGAACGTATGTATGTTTGAACATTTTATATTGCATTAATGAGAGCATAATAGTCTTTTGGTATCCTAATTATGATAAGTTGGTTTCTTTGAATGGATTATTAAATCAGGCGGATAATTAGGAACAGAGCGAGTACAAACTAAACCAGAGTTTATTTCCATGAGATTTGTCATGAACGTTTAACTCTACACACTACAAACCTATAAGTCCACTGAATGAATTGATTTCTGAAGACAAATACAAGAACACTTTATATTGCATTAATATTAGAAAGCATAGAGATTAAAAAATCCAAAAACGGTAGAACGATATACAACTTACTGGTTTGCTATGAACAAGACACTTTCGTCACTGGTGAGACCAGAGACGCAGAGTTTCCTGAGTGAACCACAGCTTCTGGAAATCAATAATCGAAGCATTCGTTCAGCGATTTCAGGCTTGTAATTCCTGCTCCATTCCTCGATATCTATCTCTTGCCAACAATACGGGCCCAAAACCACTCTTCCCCATGACTTGCAAACTCTTGGTACTACGGTTAGTACCTCAGAAAGCGAAAGATTCTTGAAAATTAATCCAAGTGCATCCGGTATTAGTTCATCCCACTTTCGATAATTGTTTCCCTCATCCATTTATCTTAAAGCAAGATACATGCAATATAACCAAAACCTACACAAAATGGGTGTTCAGAATTGGACTCTTAAGTTCAAATATATATAGAAGCATTCTAGTAACATAGAAAATATCAGGATACAAAAAGTTAATACATTTTAATTCATTTTGGCAGGAGAAATTCAACATAAAAGTAATGGTCTCTTACCAAGATTTTTTCAACTTAATTACAGAAATGAAATCTTCAAATATTGCTCAGAACCACAGAAAGAGATGGCCTACTTCTATAGCAGGTAAAGAATAATAAATACACAATGAATGCGATTAATTAAGTCAAAACTCAAACACATTTCACTGTAATTCCTCAAAATCAAATGGCCAACATGGGAATTGAGAGAAACTGATAAATTAAAATAGCCCACGCCATTAAATTACTCTAATTTTCAAGAAATTTATAGATCAGATATAGCAAGGTAGCAAAGGAAAAAGCCTAATTTACAGAAGAGATGAAAGCAGAGATCTTTGATAATTTACCTAAAACAGCATAATCTCACCAAATCATACACAAAATAGGGGAAAAAAATAAGCATTGAACAACCATTTGCAAGAGTGCACTCAATTTCTCTTACGAATCAAATTAGGCAAACCAACAAACAAGAAAGGGGGGTTGATGGTTGAAATATACAATGCTAAAAACCCAGAAAAACAGATTAATTAAAAAGGGGAAAAAGAGGGCAAGAAATTACCGAGTGTTGTTAGATCTATGAAAGTACTATCCCCCAGCCCAAATGAAATGAGGGGTCAGAGAGAGAGAGAGTGCGTGTGTTGAAAGCAACACAAGAAAACAAGAAGATTATGTCATGAATTCTTATTTCAGATTCTCACTCTTTTTTTTTTTTTTTTTGACAAGAGATTCTCACTCTTTGCTTAACTGAGTTTTTAAAGAAAAATGGAAATGAGTTAGCATAGGGAAGAGCTAGTATAATTTAGCGCAGGCATATCGAGCTTTACAATTACGTGTTTCAGATGAGAATGCACTATTTCGGGACATCCTGAAATTTTCGGATAATCTGGACCCTCCGTTGCAATTTTTGAGGTTACATTTAACTTGAGATTTGGTAGAATTTAATTTTATACAAAATTAACGTGTGATGTTTTATTACCTCCTCTATTTTGCAGTAAATGTCATTTTAACTTTTATTGTTTGTCAAACATTAGATGTCCTTTTAACTTGTTTTGCATTATTTCTTCCACATTTGTCATTGTTTTAAATTTAAAAAGTACTCCTAATTATTGAGACGTGTGAAATATAATTTGTTATGATAAGCAAAAATTATGAAAATTGGTAAAAAAAAAAATTATTAATACATGTCCTTTTTAATTTCATTAAAAAAATTAAAAAAATTAAAATGACACTTATTATAAAATAGAGGGAGTATTATACTTTATTTCATTGAGATGGACTTGCTTCCTTGTCAAAATACACAACCATTTATGTTGGACCTGTTGTGTGCATATCGCACGAGGTGGGCCCAAGCCCGCGTGTCGGCAAAATCACGAGTATATAAGGAACCCCTTACATTCCTAAGTACAACACCTCGCGAAGAAGAGCGCGAGGTCTCTTCCCGCGACCTCATTGTATGCAAGCTGGATGACCTCGGCTGCGCCAAAGTCAGAAGCATTAACTGTGATGTGACTCTTGTCAGATATCGGGTACACAAACTGTTTCCCAAACCATGCTTTGTCCAGGAGGATTTCGGCGTAATGCAGAGTTGATTGACCCCTCATTGTACTTAAACGACTAATTTCCAGGAAATCTGGGAGTTGCCCAGCTCGATGTGCCCGCGAGGTCGATCGAGGTAGTCAAATCTTGATCGACCTCTCGCGAGCTCCTTTTTAAGTCAGATTAGGTATCTTAGCATTTAATGCACATCAGGCCTCGAAAAGGTCCTTGTACTTGTAAATCGGGAGAGTGAGCTTCACTCTCCACCACTATAAATAGAGGACATTTATGACCCCAAAAAAGAAAAGAGAATTCATACCTTACCAAACCTCTTGTCAATTTCTCTCTTGCACTTATGTCAACCGAATTTACTAACACTCAATCATATGTAATGAATGCAACCCATATCTCATAAATACTTGTTTGTGTTACTTGAATCTTAAGCCGCACTTAAACTCCCTAATCCGATATTTTAGTACACAACAATTGGCGCTAGAAGAAGGGTACTCTTTAAGAAATTTAGTGCTAAAGTTTTAGTGTTTTCTCATTGGAGTATTCCTCACGAATCTTCGATAAAAGATCCTTTCACACATTCGAAATCACCTTCAAACAACTTTCATCTCGAAAGGGGGAGCCAAATTGGGCTCCTATCGTTCTGGAGGAGCGGGGGCTGGCGGCCCAGCCGTCAACAATCGCAAGTTCGGAGGACCCGCACTCTGCATCCCCCAAAAGATCAAGTAGATCCGAACTCCGAGCGAAATCAATGAAGCCATGGCGGTGCTACGCCGAAAGCAGGCCGATCTAGAATGGACACAAGGCGACCTGCGCCAAAGCCTGGACCGAAAGGCTCAAAACAAAGGGAAGGGCAAAATGGACGAGGGGCCCCACCGCGAGAAAAGTCAGGAGGCTAACTCCCACCAATCTCAACACACCCAAGAATATCATCGCAACCCAAACGAGGGGCCGAATCCGATTCATCGACGCCTCTTTTTAGGAAGTTTCTGTTGTGGCCAACCAAACCAAGGTCGCGGGCCAAATCAGAACAGGCGCGAACCCACACACAGGGGCAACGCGGAGCCAGAAAGATAGTGCACGGGGTTAGTGGCCCAAGGAGGACCCAAGTGTTGCGGAATTAATTGCCCGGAACTATTCGGGGTGAATATTTAAATACAAATTTAATTCTAACAATTATTACTAGCATGAATTAATCCTATATTAATTCAAATAATAATTCACCAACAAATCATGCATATAAACAAGCCACATAAATCCTACGCATGCGGAATTGCTAGGAGTTTACGTGAACTAACCTCTTGACGATCAAGACAGCAGAGAAGACGAGCAACGTTCCACGAACACACTCAAAGTCCTTCTCAAAGTATTCCCACGTCCTTGTTCAATAATCCGGTGGTAGGATGCTCACGAACAATTAACAAAATGGAAAAATAAAATTATGTTGCACCACCTTTGTGGATTTCTAATTTTTCCAACACATAGAATTGCACTGGGGATGAAAAATGCATCCCCTATTTATAACAAGGGAGGGGGACGAAAATTTTAGGGTTTATGGGCCATTGAGAAATTTCCTTGCTTCTTCTCCAAGAAACAATCTTGAATGTATCCAATATATTCTATTTCCCAAAATAAATCCCAACAAAATCTTCTCCTCCTTATTACAATGATATTTTCGAAAATTTCATAATTGAGAGCAAAAAAATAAGATCTTTGACTTTTCTTGAATTTATGGGATAATCTTGTATTTCAAGAATACATATTCCATAAAATCTTTCCAAAAAAATCAAGAAAATCTTTTCTCTTTCCTCCTTAGTTATTTTGGAAAATAGTTGGAAAATCAGGCAACATTAATTTATTTTATTTTAATCACCTTTTTTCAGTTATTGGACTCTATTGGACTACTTGAGGACCTTCAAATGGACCTTGAATTATCAATATTGAGCCACAATATTATTCAAGCCCATAAATATTAATTAATCCCACTACATAATTAATATTGCACTATCCATCTTAACCCATATTACTGTTAATAAGGCTCCCGGTTATTATTTTCCGTGTTTAAGATTATACCGAAAACTAATTCCACTTACAAGATTTGGTATGATAAAACTTCTGAGCCTCCCAAGGGGACAAATCAAGCAAGACGTACTTGCACATGATTCTCCGTATTAAATCTTAGCAATCGTCATGTAACTAATAATATTGCCCAAGATATAAAGTATTGAATCACATTGATTCTCTACCCATCATAAGTCAAAGTAATAGTTATTAATTCCACACGATCCTATTTAAGGGACGGGGAATAAGAAATAACGAACCACTGAGGTCTAATTCTTCTATATTCAGCACTGGAGAATTTGTCCTCCTGCAGGTCCTATTCAGCGCATCATAATGCACTAGTGCAATCTCTTGGTCAAGACAAGCCAATCTGAGCCTTATACTTCAACTTTTCACGATGGATTTATTCATTTCCATGTGGGTTGTGAATTCTGTACTTTGTTACAAGGAACTGTTAATTTAATCTTCTGTGATTTGGTATCACTAAATTAACTACAATGTAACACGTACTATTTATTGAACATGTATGCAGTAAATATATGTAACATTCAATCATATTTAAAGCATCAGTGATAAATAATTTATTTTAGCAAATAAGACAGAAATTTAGTTTGGTTATACAAAGTAAAAGCATACTTTTCAGTATAACCCCAACAATCTCCCACTTATACTCAAAGTCTGCTTTTAAGTATACTACAACATATCTCATGTTCTACGTGATATCTAATGTCACCTACATGAACCTAATAATATCTCTCCCACTTATACTCAAAGCAGATTGACAACGCTCTTGACACCCATTCCTTCCACATGTCTCTCGAATGTATTATGAGGTAGACCCTTTGTGAATGGATCTGCTAGGTTGTCTTCGATGCGATCTTTGTCATCTCTATATCTCCTCTCTTAACGGTTTATCGTATAAAATGGTATTTCCATTCAATGTGTTTGCTGGCCTTGTGGGCTCTTGGTTCCCTTGAATTTGCAACTGCTCCGGCATTATCACAAGAACCGTGATGGTCTTTTGGGCAAATTCGAACTACGCCCAAGTCCACTAGGAAGTTCTTGAGCTAAACTGGCGGGTTTTCGGCCGCTTCACAAACATTTGACTACATATTCGGCTTCCATGGTAGAATCTGCGATGCATTTCTACTTAACACTTCTCCATGTCATGGCTCCTCCCCCTGTTGGGGTTATACTGGAAAGTATGTTTTTACTTTGTATAACCAGACTGAATTTCGGGTTTATTTACTGAAATAAATTATTTATCATTGTTGCTTTAAATATCATTGAATGTTACATATATTTCTTTGATAATAAGCTGTTAAATAATTAAAGACGTGTTACATTGTAGTTAATTTAGTGATACCGGATCACGTAAGATTAAATTAACGATCCTTGTAACTAAAAAGTATAAATTCACAACCTAGATGGAAATGAACAATCCATCGTGAACGGTTGAAGTGTAAGGCTCAGATTGGCTTGTCTTGACTAAGAGATTACACTAGTGCATTAACTAAGAGATTACACTAGTGCATTATGTTGCACTGAAGAGGACCTACAGGAAGATAAATTCTTCAGTATTGAATATAGAAGAATTAGACCTCAGTGGTTAGTTATTTCTTAATCTTCGTTCCTTAAATAGGATTGTGTGGAATTAATAACAATTGCTTTGACTTACGATGGGTAGAGAATCAATGTGATTCAATACCTTGTATCTTGGGCAACATTATTAGTTACATGACGATTGCTAAGATTTAACACGGAGAATCGGTGTGCAAGTGCGTCTTATTTGATTAGTCCCCTTGGGAGGCTCAGAAGTTTTATCATACCAAATCTTGCAAGTGAAATTAGTTTTTCGGTATGGATAATAATGTTGAGCCGTTCATGAACCAAGGAAAAAAATATTAATTAATGTGAAGCTACTTCATTGGCTTAAATTAATTAATGAACTGGATAATCTTAAACGCGGGAAATAATAACCGGGAGTCATATTAACTGTAATATGAGTTAAGATGGATAGTGCAATATTAATTATGTAGTGGGATTAATTCATATTTATGGACTTGAATAATATTGTGGCTCAATATTGGAAGTTCAAGGTCCATTGGAAGGTCCAATCTTAATTCTCCTAAAGGCCCCTCAAGTAGCCCAAATATAAAGTTCAATAACTAAAAAAGGTGTTTAAAATTAAATAAAATATTATTTCCTATTTTTCCTAAATTTTCAAAAATAAATAAATAAAGAGGGAGAAAGATTTTCTTTGAATTTTGTTATGGAATGAGGATAAGTATTCTTGGAATACAAGTTTATCTCATTAAATTCAAGAAATCTCCCACTTGGCTATTTGTTTAGTAATTTACGAAAATAATGAAGAAGATAAGGAAGGAAAGATTTTCTTGATTTTCTTGAAAGGATATTATGGAAGATATGTATTCTTGGAATACAAGAATATCTCATAAATTCAAGAAGATCCCAATCTTGGAAATCTTGTCCTTATTTTTTTCGAAAATTCCATAACAAGAGGAGGTGGGATTTTTGTGGAATATTTTAAATATGGAGAAAAGAATATATTGGATATATTCAAGATTTCTTAGAGACCAAGAAAAAAAATTTCCCATCTTATTCCTAGGGCAAAAATCGGCCACCACCTAGTATTATAAATAGGGGATGAATTTTTCATCCCCATGCAATTCCATGTGTTGGAAAATTTAGAAATCCACAAAGGTGGTGCAACATAATTTTATTTTTCCTTTTGTTAATTGTTCACGAGTATCTTTCCACCGGATTGTTGGACAAGGACGAGGGAATACTTGAGAGGGCTCTTTGGGTTTGTTCGTGTGAACGGGATATCCATCTTTTTAACGGTTGTCACTCCGAGAGGTTAGTTCACGTAAACTCCTAGCTATTCCGCATGCGTAGGATTTATGTGATAAATTTATATGCATGATTTGTTGTTGAATTATTATTTGAATTAATATATGATTAATTCATGCTAGTAATAATTGTTAAAATTAAATTTGTATTTAAATATTCATCCCGAATAGATCTGGGCAATTAATTCCCCAACAACTGGTATCAGAGCCTTGGTTTCGGACTCTGAATTTTAAATTGTAATTTAATTCATTTTTCATTGAATTTGAAATTGGATAGTAGAATTGCTAGATCTTTTTTATAGGTATCCAATTGTCATGGTATTTGATGAATGTTTATTTATGCATGCATATAAATTGTGGTTTTTAATTCGATTCGCTCGGTTCGCTTTTGCCGCGGAGAAAATCCACGAGCAGATTAGGATTTGTTTGATTTGATCAATGTAATAGACTTAGTTCAGATCTAGGTTTATTTATTTTTGTAAATAAATTGTAACCGGATTGAGATTTTAAGAATTAAGAATTAAATTTGTGTTTATAATTGTGCCCTGACGACATCAAAGCCAAAGCACCTTTAGGTGCTGTGAGGTCGCGGTGATGGGCGACGCCGAGAGGCGCTATAAAAATACGCGCACAAATTCAGCCCGCCGAGCACCGGTGGAGCTTTGGGCCAGTATGATGCAGGCGTGATGCGGCGCGCGCTTTGGACACGCAGCCGAGGGTCAGAAAATGGCGCTGGACGCGACTTAGGGCCGGAAGGGCGGGGGCACGCGCACGGGCGCGTACAAAGCGCCTCAAGAGGGGGCCGACGCTGCCAAGGCGACGAGGCATTGTTCCGGGGCGAAAGACATCGACGCCGGACGCAGTGGCACGCAATGGAGGACGCTTAAAGAACATCGCGTCGAAAGGGGAGCCTTTCGAGATGATGAGTGGAATGATGCGATTTCTCAAGATCAAGACATGACAAAATTAACCGTGACAATTGGATATATGTGCCCAATATGTTTAATTTTTATTTTGATGTTTGCTTTATTTTTTGTGCTTATTTAATTTTGTTTAAATACGAGCTATGAGAAATTGTTGGGCGTTGTCGGAAAAATTACTAAGTATGGAAAATAATTAATTGACAATTTTTTCCGAAAGAACATGAATTTGCGGATTTATTTATTTGTGAATTCTTTCGAGAAATTTTCGAGATGAGTTTTCACATGAATAAATGATGATTGTGGATTATTATTAGTGGGAATTAGGCTTTTCAAAGAGAGAAAGATTAATCAGATTACTTAGGTGTAAAAAATTAACCATGATTTTAATTGGATATATGAGCCAATTATATGTTTAAGGTTTTTTGTTTTGATGTGAATTGTTTTTATTTTTTGTGCTTATTTTATTTAATTTGTTTAAATATTTTTATGAGATTTTAATATGCATGTGAAATTGTTGTGGAAAAATCTCACTTTTTAATCCATCATATTATACTCTTTTAAGTCAATAGAAAAATTACTAAGTATGTTTTGAAAATAATTAATTGACAATTTTATTAGGGATAATAAAATTGAATTAATTTTTGACCTCCATGATTTATTTATTTGTGAATTCTTTTGGAGAAATAGATCTTAACCTTCACTCACCGTAATGGACGAGATAGCTATAAAGATAGTTTTCAAGAACATGAATAAATGCCAAGAAGAAAGGATGATTGTGGATTATTATTAGTGGCGGCGATGGTAATCCCAAACACTAAGGCTGAAACTTGTTTAAAATGCTTCCAAATAGAAATAATCATGTTTATTTAATCATGGTTATTACTTAGGTGTAAAATTGATATGCATATACTTCCGATGTAAGTCCAATGTCAATTTTATATTGGTAAAGTTTTGAAAAGCCAATTATTAATGCTAGGTGGACATTAAAGGTTTAGTGGTTAAAAATGGGAGAATTTCTATCTTTGATAAATTTTAGTTTGAGAGACGTTTGAATGTGTTTAAATAATGACCAATTTCTTAATGGATACTTAGTGGCTTTATTTAAACTATTTTGAGATATTGACATTGATGAACAATGTTCATATTTTTTTGAGATTTTAAATATGAATTATGTGAGAGAATTATGTGATAATTTTGTGTTTATACAATAGTTATTTATTAAAAGGAACCAAATCATTTTGAGGGTAAAACCTTTTAATAGAGCCAAAGAAATGTTGGAAATTGTTTAATATACTTTAAGAGGTTATGAGTATTTCAACTTTTAGAGATTATATAGGAAAATATAAATCGAGATTGGAAATTATATATTGTCTTGACCATGCAACACGCATAAGTAATACCTCAACGATGATTTTGAACTACTTGTCGATGAAGAGAACCTAGACTCGACCAAGACTCAACAAAATGGGGATTGAGAGGAAAATAACTCTTTTGACATCATCAATGCAATGGTTAGGATCATTTTGGGGAAAATGGAAAAGTGTACATTCATCTTGACATTCAAATCGTCCCAAAACCCCTAAAGAGTTGTGTGTTTTAGAACATCGTGTCCTACACGAACTATTGGTGAAACCATTACAAATTTAATTCATTAATTATTATGATGAATTAATCTTAACAAATTCTTCAACATATCACGATATAAAAAAACGTACGAAAACCTACGATGAAGCGAGATAACCATACAAAATTTGTTCTCGAAAAAATGACATCCAAAGAGGTGACAATCGATTGGAAGAAGAAAACAAAAGGAAAAAATAAAACAAAACAAAAAAATGCTTAATTTGCGGTTATGTGATTTGCTAATATTTCCAAAGACATGGAACATTGGAATGAACTAATCATCCCCTATTTATGGAGAGGAGTGGCGATTTTATGTAGAAAATCGGTTGGAAAAGACTTTTCTTGGGGAAATCTTGAATATATCTTCAAATAATTAAAATATTCCACAAAAACTTGTTTTATGGTGATTTTCGAAAATTTTGCTTCCATCTTGAATGGGAGATAATATTTCAAGAAATACATCTTCCATAAATCTTTTCAAGAAAATGTTTTATATTTTCAAAATTTCAAAATGTTTCAAGGATTTCTTGAATTTAATGGATAATTCCAAGAATACATATCTTCATTCCATAATAAAATTGAAAATCTTTCTCCTTTTATCCATAATTTTCAAAATTTCTCAATATTTATTTTATTTTAATCACCTTTTTCGATTTATTGACTATATGTAGGGCCTTTAGGAGAATTGATTGGACCTTCTAATGGATCTTGAATATAATATTGAGCCACAATATAATTCAAGCATATAATATTAATAATCCCACTACATAATTAATATGCACCATCCATCGGTTATTGCAATGGCTACATTAGGTTTAAGATTATCTAGCCCATTAATTTCAAGCCAAAATGCTTTCCGTTAATTAACATCTTTTGTCCTTGGCGTTCAACATTATTATCCATACCCTAAAACTAAATATGCTTTAGGTGAAGATTTATTGCGATAAAACTTATGAATGAGTAGTGGTTAAAGCAAAGGGGAGAAGTGCACCTATTTTTAGTGATAGAATTTTAGTTTTGAGATTGCGTTCTTTATGTTCCCCGGATCCTTTTAGTTAAAAAGAATTCACTTTCAATTTCTAAAATTACATTAATGGATACTTAGTTTCTTTTAATAAGAATGACATCATTTCTTGAAATGATGAGTGTAATTTCTGTGATGGGACATTGATGAACAATGTCAAAGAAATATATATAACATTCAATCATATTTAAAAGGTGATAAACACCACATGCAATACAAAGTAAAACATCCTATAACACATCGTGTTGGACATCGGGTAAATTAGTTTAAGGAGGATAAAAAGAACGTTCATCAAGATGTCAAGACGACTTTAGAGCGAAGAAACACTTCTATGGAATTACCGAGACTAGGTCATATTAATCCAAATGAAAAAAAAAAAATCCAAAGGTTGGTTCGGAGATGGTTCATGGGGATAGGTAGTCCTCCGATAAAGAGGTTGAACCATTTCCAACTAGGCAATTAATCATTTTTTGAGGTAAAATGACCAAGAGGGCATTCGATGGAGGAATAGAGCCAAAGAAATGTTGGAAATTGTTCACACCTAAATGTATGTGGTCCAATGTAAATCAAAGCAAGAGGAGGTTAGTGAGTATTTTCGTTACTTTTTATCGATGATTACTCAAGATATGGATACATTTACCTTATTGAAAAGACCAAGAAAATCTAGAGACCTCCATCGATAAATTCAAACCAATTTAAAGGCTCAAAAACGAAGTTCGAAAAGTGTGTATAAGAATCATTGAGGGATAAACGAGATCATGTCTCTACGATAAAGGTATTGTCGACGTAAGGGATGGCGAAAACAGTTTGATATGAAGGATGATTTTTGAACAAACTTGTGAAGAAAAGGATGATAGCTTATTGCTTATCATAGACATTGTCTTGAAGTTTATTCAAAGATCAAGATTCCAAGAAAACCCGGATATGGAATACATCTATCCAAAAAATGGCTCAAGCGAAAAGCGAGATAGAATAGAACTCTTTTAGAAATGGTCATGATCAATGATGAGTTATGTATGCTTCGTTGCTGGAATGGTGGCAAGATCTAACGGGAAAGAAAATCGCAGCTTAAAAATTTTGTATTCAAGAGTCACGATAGAATGTTGAAACAACGGCTTACATTCTAAAACCGGTGTCATCCATAATTCCAAACTATTCCAAAACCATTTTGAAAGAGTGAAATGGTGACGATCAACCGACCAACCATGGAAGGGGTAATAAGTTTAGGAACTAATAAAGGAATGAGAACCTTCTTAGTGGACTTGTAAGAGTTTCGGATTTGTTCAAAGAATATTTGCTAGTGTTAAACAAGGGAACCAAGAGTCCACGAGTCAAACAAACCGAAGGAAATCCAAGAAATCGTTAAGAGAGAAGATGAAGAGTGGTAAGATCGTTTGGAGGATAACCTAGTTAATCTTTTCACAAAAGGAACGAAACATTCAAGAGACATGTGGGTGCATGTTCTATAGTATTCAAGATATTAAAAAGTGGTGAAATTCAGTATACTTAAAAACAGCATTTTTGAGTATAAGTGGGAGATTTAGATTCTTGAAAGTATGCTTTTACTATATGAACGATAGAAAGCTTATTTATCAAATAAATTATTTATCATTGTTGCTTTAAATATAGATGAATGTTACATATATGTAATCGCGATAACCTCAATAATTAGTACGTGTTACATTGTAGTTAATTTAGTGATACCATATCCAAATGAATCACTTACACAACCTAGATGGAAATGAACAATCCAGTATTGACTTGTCTTGACCAAGAGAACAAGAGCATTGTGACACCAAAGATTCGTAAGAGACCCACAGGGAGGATAAATTCATATAGGGGATAGGATATTTCTTAATCGGACTTGGAATTCCCCACGATGGGTAGAGAATCAATGTGATTCAATACCTTGTATCTTGGAATATTATTAGTTACATGGCGATTGCTAAATTTAACACGGAGAACAAGGCCTTGTTTGGTTAGTTCTTGAGCGTAAGTTTTATCATACCAAATCTTGCAAGTTGAATTAGTTTTCCCAGATGGATAATAATGTTGAGCCGATGGGAAAAATATATGGATAATAATTAAGACTTAAATTAATTAATGGTCGGATAACCACGCGGAAATAATAACCGAGGGGTAATACGGGTTAAGATGGATAGTGCAATATTAATTAAGCCCATTTGGGTGGCTCAATATTGGAAGTTGGGTATACAAGATAAAAGGTCCCTCAAGTAGCCCAAATATAAAGTCCCGGGCCTAAAAAAAGGGTTTAAAATTAGGTAAAAATTGCCTATTTTTCCTAAATTTTAAAATAAATAAATAAAGAGGAGAAGGATTTACTTTGAATTTTGTTATGGAATGAGGATATGTATTCTTGGAATACAAGTTTATCTCATTAAATTCAAGAAATCTCCCAATTTGACTATTTGTTTAGTAATTTCCTAAAATAATGAAGTTAAAGATAAAGAAGAAAGAAAAGATTTTCTTGATTTTCTTGAAAGGATATTATGGAAGATATGTATTTTGGAATACAAGAATATCTCATAAATTCAAGAAGATCCCAATCTGGAAATGCTCTTATTTTTTTTCGAAAGTCCATCAAGAGGAGGGGATTTTTGTGGAATATTTTAAATATGGAGAAAAAGAATATATTGATATATTCAAGAGATCTTGCAAATGGAAAAAAATTTTTCCATCTTATTCCTAGGGCAAAATCGCCACCACCTAAGGTATTATAAATAGGGGATGAATTTTTCAAATGCAATTCTATATGTTGAAAAAACAGAAGTTAATTGTTCACGAGTATCTTTCTTCGATTGGAAAAGGCTTGAGAAACTTTTTAAGGTTTTTGGGAGCGGGATATCCAACTTCTCAATGGTTGTCCATTTATTCCCCGTAAACTCCCCATGAAAAACACACTATTTATGTGATAAATTTTGCATGATTTATTGTTGAAATATTAATAGGATTAATTCATGCTAGTAATAATTGTTAGAATTAAATTTGTATTTAAATCCATCTAATAGATCCGGATAATTTATTCCCCAAAATGAAAAACACACTACCCGAGGTAGATTTTTCTAGAATCTAACTCGATTGATTGATTAAAACCAACATTCTCGATTATAAACCAACATTCTATCTCGAGTTCTCTTATGATACTTCAGAATGTTTTTAACTGCAGTCAAATGTTCTTTCCCTGGGTTACTCTGATATCTTGCTACCATTCCAACGTCAAAGCATATATCTGGTCTCGTGCACAACATTGCATACATAAGGCTTCCAAAGCATAGGGAACACCTTTCATGTCATCTATCTCCTCTTGTGTCTTAGGGCACATATCTTTAGATAGATGGATTCCATGTCTGAAGGGTACAAAACCTTTCTTGGAATCTTGCATGTTGAATCGCTTCAAGACAGTATCTATGTATGAAGCTTGCGATAAGCCTATCATCATTTTCTTCCTATCTCGAGTGATCTTGATCCCAAGGATGTTACCGGCCTCCCCTAAGTCTTTCATATCAAACTGTTTTGACAGCCATGCCCTTACGTCCGACAACACCTTTACATCATCTCCGATGAGCAGAATGTCATCCACGTATAGTACTAAGAATACCAAGGCAGTTCCGACACGCTTTCTATACACACAACTCTCGAATTTGTTTTGATCAAAATCGTAAGACTTTATAACTTGATCAAAACATTGGTTCCAAGCACGGGATGCTTGCTTCAGTCTGTATATGGACTTCCTGAGCTTGCAAACTAGATGTTCTTGGCCTTTTTCAACAAAGCCTTCGGGTTGTTGCATATAGATTTCTTCTTCAAGACTTCTGTTGAGGAAAGCTGTCTTGACATCCATTTGCCAGATCTCAAAATCAAGATGTGCAGCTATCGACAAGAGAATACAGATGGACTTAAGCATGGCTACAGGCGAAAAGGTTTCCTCATAATCGATCCCTTCTTTCTGAGTGTACTTTTTTGCCACAAGTCTAGCCTTGAAGGTCTCAACCTTCCCGTCCGATCCTCTTTTCCTCTTGTATACCCACTTGCATCCAATGGGTTTAACCCCATTAAGTGGTTCGACTAGCTCCCACACCTTATTGTGATCCATAGAACCCATCTCAACTTCCATTGCTGTTTGCCAAGAATCTGCATACTTATCTTGGACTGCCTCATTGTATGTCCATGGGTCCGATTCATCTTCACCGGGGACCAAGTCCGATGACTCTCCTATCCCCATAAATCTCTCGGGCTGTCTAACAACCCTCCTACTACGACGAGGTTCCGGTTGTGTAAGTGTGCCGCTTGGTATGCCAACTTGTACAGTTGGCATTGAGGTAAGCCCTCTTAGCTTGTCTAAGGTAATCTCACTTCTGGACTTTCTATCGTTCATATAGTCTTCTTCCAAAAATTTAAAGTGTGTACTGATTACCACCTTTTGATCTTCGGGACCATAGAACATGCACCCTTTCGTTCTTTTGGGGTACCCTATAAACAACCTTAATTCTAATTATGGATCCAATTTACAGGCTTCCTTATCCAACACGTATGCCGGACATCCTCAGATTCTCATGTGTCTTAAACTGGGCTTGCGCCATGTCCACAACTCTTTAGGTGTTTTGGGAATTGATTTGGATGGCACCATGTTTAGAATGTAAGCCGCTGTTTCCAAGGCGTGACCCCAAAACGATTTGGGTAGATCCGCATAACTCATCATTGATCTGACCATTTCTAAAAGAGTTATGTTTCTTCGTTCTGTAACCCCGTTTTGTTGAGGGGTTCCGGGTTCATTTAACTAGGATACAATCCCTTCGTCTGACAAGTAGTTCAAAATTCTGTTGGGATAACATATGTCAGGATCTATCGGGATAATCTCATAAACACAAATTTAAATAAACAATTATTACTAGCATGAATTAACCTAAGTGAATTCAAATAATAATTAATTCAACAACATCATGCAAATAATATTTCACGTAAAAGATCCTAGCATGCGAAATTTCTAGGAGTTTACATAAACGTACCCGTTGGAGAGATGGTCTGAGACAGACATGATCAAGTATCTGGATACCCACCAAAAGTCCTTCTCAAGTATTCCCAAGTCCTCGTCCAATAAACCCGGTGGAAGGTTCTCCAATGAACGATTTATAAAACAAAGGAAAATAAAAAATTGTTGCACCACCTTTGTGGATTTTTAATTTTTCATACTCATGGAACACTAGGGGATGAAAAAATTCATCCCCTTATTTATATATAGAGGGGTGGACGAAAAAAATTGAGGCAAAATAGAGTTGGGAAAGATATTTTCTTGATCTCCAAGAAATCTTGAATATATCCCATATATTCTTCTTTTCATGTGTATTTTTCCACAAAATCTCACACCCTTATTTAGCCTTAATTTTCGAAAATAATAGGGAATATTTCAAGATTGGATCTTTCTTGAATTTATGAGATATTCTTGTATTCCTAAAATACATATATTTTCCATAAAGATCTTTCCAAGAAAATCAAGAAAATCATTCTTCCTATTATTTCTCTATATATTTCGAAAATCATCATTAAGGAAACCAAGTGGGAGATTTCTTGAATTTATGGGATAATCTTGTATCCCAAGAATACTTATCTCCTTTCCATAAAAAATTTTCAAGAAAATTCTTCTCCCTTTTTTTCCTCAAAATTTTCGAAAAAAAAAAGAAAAAATAATGCAACAATAATTTATTTTATTTTAAGCACCTTTTATTTATTGGACTATAATTTGGGCTACTTGAGGGGCCTTTAGGATAATTAAGATGGACCTTCTAATGGGCTTTTGAATTCCAATATTGAGCCACAATATAATTCAGCCCATTAATATTAATTAATGCCACTATATAATTAATATTCCACTATCCAACTTAACCCATATTATGGTAATATGGCTCCCAGTCATTATTTCTCGTGTTTAAGATTATTTAGTCCATTAATTAATTAAGCCACTGAAAAGCTTTATATTAATTAATATATTTATCCTTGGAGTAAGAACATCCCAGCTTTATTATCAATACCGAAAAATTAATTCCACTTGCAAGATTTGATATGATAAAGGTTCCGGGCCCACCAAGGCGACCAATCAAGCAAAACATTGCAAGCACACGATTCTCTGTATTAATTTAGCAACTGTCGTGTAATTAATATTATTGCCCAAGATATAGGGTATCGAAGTCGCAATGATTCTCTTCTAATTTATAAGTCAAAACAATAACTACTAATCACACACAGTCCTTATTATGTGATAGAGATTAAGAAATCAACAACCAATCTAACTCTTCATCCCTTAAGTCAGTGCGAATGAGTTTATCTCTCTCGCAGTCCGCTTCAAATAAGATCGAATGCACTAGTGTAATCTCTTGGTCAAGACAAGCCAATCTGAGCCTTACACATCAACTTCTACCAATAGATTGTTCGGATCTATCTAAGTTGTGAAACACGCACTCGTTTACAAGACAATTTATTAACGTGATCTTCGTGATCCGCATCACCACGTTAACTACAATGTAACGCGTGCTATGAACGGTTGCAATAGATATATATAACATTCATTCATATTTAAAGCAACAGTGATAAACAATTTATTTCAGTAAATAAGTGTTTAATACATAGGTTATACAAAGTAAAAGCATACTTTCACGTATAACCCCAACAAATTTATCGCTGAGGTATTCGCCTCCAAGATCAGATCGTAGAGACTTGATACTCTTTTCCCTATGATTCTCTGCTTGAGCCTTAAATTCTTTGAATTTATCAAAGGTCTCAGATTTATGCTTCATAACGTAAATGTATCCATATCTTGAGTAATCATTGATAAAAGTAACGAAATACTCATAACCCCCTCTTGCTTTGATTGACATTGGACCACATACGTCAGTGTGAACGATCTCTAACACTTCTTTGGCTCTATTCCCCTTGGCTCCAAATGCCCTCTTGTCATTTTACCCTCCAAACATGATTCGCAGGTTGGAAATGGTTCAACCCGGAGTGACTCCAATGAACCATCTTGAACCAACCTTTGGATCCTCTTTGGATTAATATGACCTAGTCTCAGATGCCATAGAAGTGTTTCGTTCACATCTGCTGAATATTTTCTTTTATTACTTGAAACAATCTATGTGTTATAGGATGCATTTTGTGAGTGGTGTGCACAGTTAATTGTATAGAGATTATTCGGAAAAGTTCCATGACAAATAAACTCATTATTTAGAGCAATGGTAATAACTTTATTAAAAGTAACCGAATATCCATCAAGAAAAAGTTTAGAAACTGAAATTAAAATTATTTCTAAAACTAGGAACGTAAAGAACATCTCTTAAAATTAAAACTCTGTCTTCAAAAGACAGCTGCACTTCTCCCATGTTTTACCGCCACTCAGAAGATCGCCAAAGGTGATGAGGATCTCACTCCCACTAAGTTGCCGGGTCCGCTTGAACCCCTGTAAAGTGAAACAAACATGATCAGTGGATCCCGTATCCACTACCCATAAATGGAAAGCATACCCCGCTAAACAAGTTTCAACAACTAGTGCATGAGAACTACATTTCTTTCTATTCCGCTTAGGTTTGGAACAGGCATCCCTCCAGTGTCCCTTTTCACCGCAGTTGAAGCACTTCCCCTTTGGATTCCTCTTGACACCCAACCATTTGACTGTCTTTCTTTTACTTTTCTTAGTAGTGGGGTTGCTTTGGTCTTGACTGTTTACCTCCTCATCAATCTTGCCTTCCATTGGCCTAGATTTTGATAGAAGATTTTTAGCACCAATACTTCATCCTCTTGTCCCAAATGTTTCTCTATCGTCTCTAAAACTTCTTGCGGAGTGTCCATAGTGAACATGTGATCGCTCATCACAAAACTACAAGAAAACTCATCTTAGTACCAAGAAACAAGTTTGACGCTTGGCTTTGAGAACATGATCCCTTATGGGTGTTCCCTCTGTCATTTTCAGCCTTGCCACACCATCGTGTTTAAACTGATTGATCATGCGGTTTTCTATTAAAAACATTTCCTCAAGACTTTGCATGATTTCCGCAGCCGATTCAACACCTTCATGAATGTATCTCAAATCATCAATAACCAAACTGAATTTTTGTCTTATTTGCTGAAATAAATTATTTATCACTGTTGCATTAAATATGATTGAATGTTACATATATTTACTGCATACCCGTTCAATAAATAGTACGCGTTACATTGTAGTCAAATTTAGTAATACCAGATCACAGAAGATTAAATTGACAGTCTCTTGTAACCAAAGTACATAATTCACAAACCAGATGGAAATGAACAATCCATCGTGAAAGGTTGAAGTATAAGGCTTAGATTGACTTGTCTTGACCAAGAGATTGCACTAGTGCATTATGATGCGCTGAATAGGACCTACATGAGGATAAATTCTTCAGTACTGAATATAGAAAAATTAGACCTCAGTGGTTCGTTATTTCTTAATCCTCGTCCCTTAAATAGGATCGTGTGGAATTAATAATTATTGCTTTGACTTATGATGGGTAGAGAATCAATGTGATTCAATACTTTATATCTTGGACAATATTATCAGTTACATGACGATTGCTAAGATTTAATACGGAGAATCGTGTGCAAGTACGCCTTGCTTGATTTGTCCCCTTGGGAGGCTCATAAGTTTTATCATACTAAATCTTGCAAGTGGAATTAGTTTCCGGTATGGATAATAATGTTGAATCATTCCTAATTCAAGGAAAAATATATTAATTAATATGAAGCTATTCAGTGGCTTAAATTAATTAATGGACTAGATAATCTTAAATATGAGAAATAATAACCAGGAGCCATATTAACAATAATATGGGTTAAGATGGATAGTGCAATATTAATTATGTAAGGATTAATTAATATTTATGGGCTTGAATAATATTGTGGCTCAATATTGATAATTCAAGGTCCATTGGAAGGTCCAATCTTAATTCTCCTAAAGACACCTCAAGTAGCCCAAAGATAAAGTCCAATAACTGAAAAAAATGGTTAAAATAAAATAAATTATTGTTGCCTATTTTTCCTTATTTTTCGAAAATAATTAAGGAAGAGAGAAAAATTTTTTTGGAAAGATTTTATGGAATATATATTATTGGGATACAAGATTATCCCATAAAATTCAAGAAAAGTCAAAGATCTTATTTTTTCCCTATTAATTAGAAATTTTCGAAAATTATAATACAATAAGGAGGAGAAGATTTTGTTGGGAGATATTTTAGGAAATAGAATATATTGTATATATTCAAGATTGTATCTTGAGGAAGAAGCAAAGAAATTTCCCAAGAGCCTCAATAGCCCTAATTTTCATCCCCCCTTGTATTATAAATAAGGGATGAATTTTTCATCCCTAATGTAATTCCATGTGTTGGAAAAATTAGAAATCCACAAAGGTGGTGCAACATAATTTTATTTTTCCCTTTTGTTAATTGTTCGTGAGCATCCTACCACCGGATTATTGAACAAGGACGTGGGAATACTTTGAGAAGGACTTTGGGTGTGTTCGTGGAACGTTGCTCTTCTTCTCTGCTGTCTTGATCGTCAAGAGGTTAGTTCACGTAAACTCCTAGCAATTCCACATGCGTAGGATTTATGTGGCTTGTTTATATGCATGATTTGTTGTTGAATTATTATTTGAATTAATATAGGATTAATTCATGCTAGTAATAATTGTTAGAATTAAATTTGTATTTAAATATTCACCCTAATAGATCCGGACAATTAATTCCCCAACAACTGAATCGTCTAAGCAGTTATGGCACACTATTTGTCAGAGGTATGGGGAAAACAATGGTCCTATGAAATACAAGATAAAGATGGAAATTAGAACCCTAACTCAGGGCAACAACAATGTAATTGAATATTTTAATCGATTCACAAAATTACTTGATGAATTGCATTGTATAGTGCTTGTCATGCATTGTGATTGTGAAATTGGGAAAATAGTTGCAAAGCATTATATGGAGGATAACGTCTATATGTTTGTTATGGGGTTAAATGGTGGTTATGATGCTTTCAAGAATCAATTTATTCTTGAACGTTTGCCTTCCTTAGACAAAGCATTTTCTCTGATACTTGTTGTTGACAGACAAAAGTCCTTGAGTTCTGTATTTGGAGAGAGCTTAGATTCTTCTGCTATGGCTGTTAAATCTTTTCAATCTGCTGGTAAACCTGTTGGTTTTACTCATAAAAAAATCTTTTCACCCTGGAAATTGGACTACTAACAAGGGAAAAACTTTTACAAAGAGGACTAAGGAGGAAAAGGTTAAATTAGTTTGTGAGCATTTTAACGGTACTGGTCATGAGATGAGTACTTGTTTCAAGTTGTACGGGGTTCCTGATTGGTATCAGGATATGAAGGAGAAGAGAGCAAAGTCATATGCTAATGTCACAAGCTTTGATCAGAATTTTACACAGCCTATGGTTCCTGATGGTAAGAAATCTGATAAAGGTCCGGAATTTGCTGCTATTCTTCAGCAGCTCCAAGAAATGACTAAATACATGAAAGACAAAGAAAATGACTTTCCTCAAGATTTTGCTCAGCTTGTAAGCTTTGCAGATACAAAATTATCAACTTCTTTTAATTTTGCTCTCTCATTATCTACTAAGATTACTAATAGTGATTGGGTCATTGACACTGGTGCTAGTAGGCATATGTGTACAAATAGGGGTATTATGAGCAATTTACAGCCCCTTTCCAGAAGTATTACAGTGTGCTTACCTGATGGGAGCTCCAAACTTGTAAACATGTCAAGGGAGGTTTACATATGTTCCTTCTTTCAAATATAATCTGCTTTCGGTCACACAATTATGTTCTTCTTCCGCTGTGAAGTAAATTTTTTGACACATTGTTGCTACATACAGGACCCTCAGACTGAGAGGTGTTTGGGCATGGGAGAACTAAAGGGGAACTTATACATTCTGAAGTCTTCCCTGGATAGTTTCACAGAGATTCATAATTGTAATCTATCTTTTGTATCCGGACACCATATTTTGGGCCATGCTTCTGTTTCTGCTATGAAACATTTAAAATTTCTGACAACAAATTGTACTGAGAAAGCTTTGAATGAAATAAAGTCTTGTGAGATTTGTTTTAAAGCTAATCACCACAGAGTACCTTTTGGGATTAGTCACATACATACTGAAGCTATTTTTGACTTAGTTAAGTGGATATATGAGGTCCTTGTAGAGACCCTTCCATTACTAACACTTCATATTTTCTCACATTAGTGGATGATTATAGCCGAGCAACTTGGGTTTTTTTAATGCAGCATAAATCTGAGGTTTTCTCCATTTTACAGAAATTTTTGGTGTTGATTGAACGACAATATGGTAAGAAAATTAAGAGAGTCAGGAGTGACAATGGTCTTGAATTCTTAGGCAAGGATTGTCAGTCATTGTTTTTCATGCTCAGGTATTATAAATGAAACAACTTAGTATATATTCCCCAACAAAATGGGGGGTGGTGGAACGGAAGCATAGACATATTTTTGAAATAGCACGAGCTCTTTTATTTCTTGGGAGTATCCCTTTACAATTCTGGTCTTACTCTGTACTAGCTGCTGCATATGTGATAAATCGGTTGCCTACATCAGTTTTGGGTTGGAAGAGTCCTTATGAGATTCTACATGGACATGAACCTGACTATTTGAGAATGAAGCCATTTGGTTGTTTAGCATATGCTGCTAATATATGCCCACAAAAATCAAAACTCAGTAGTAGAGCTTTCAAGTGCATCTTTCTGGGATATGTGTCAGGAAAGAGGGCCGGCTATTAGTTGTATGATATTGATAATGAGAGTCTTTTGATCTCAAGGGATGTGGTGTTTTTTTAGCACATTTTTTCATACTCTTCCACCCCTCTTCTAGCTAATTCTCCTGGTGAGCCAGTTGCTATACATACAAATTCAGATCAACTTGTGTCTACTATACCATCTCAGCCGCATAGACGAAGTACCAGATAAGTTGTCCAACCTTCCTGGTTGAATGATTATGTTTGTGGGGTTTCTTCTACTTCTACTTCTACTTCTTTATCAGCTTTCTTGGCGAATATTTTAGCCCAGAGAGAGCCTGCTCATTACTCAGAAGCAAGTACACACAAAGTTTTGCAGGATGCTATGGAGAGAGAGCTTGCTGCTTTGGAGTTGAACAATACTTGGGAACTTACTGCTCTTCGCCTCTTCCCAAAGGCAAAAAGACAATTGGTTGCAAATGGGTCTACAAGATCAAACGAAAGCCTGATGGTACTGTTGAAAGGTACAAGGCGAGGCTGGTGGCAAAAGGATATACACAAATTCATGGTGTGGACTATTTTGACTGTTTCTCTCCCGTGGCTAAATTAGTCACTCTCCGTTGTTTGATTGCTTTGGCTACTATGAAGAAATGTGTTACAAGCTCAGATCCTCAGTTGAAGAGTTTTTTGGATGCTCAATTCACTATTAAGGACTTGGGCATAGCTAAGTATTTCCTTAGCGTGGAAATTGCTGCAACTGCACAGGGTACTTATCTTTGTCAACATAAGTATATAATTGATATCCTCCGTGATACTGGGTTTTTGGATTGCAAGGCTACTAACACGCCTTTACCTCATGGTTTGCAATTGCTGGAAGCTGATGGTGTTCCTCTAGCACACCCGGATCAATATCGGAGACTTATTGGTCGCCTTTTGTACTGAAACATGACACGCCCCGACATCACATATGATGTGCAGCAACTAAGCCAATTTGTTCCTAATCCTCGCTCAAGTCATTGGGAGGCAGCAACCCATGTTTTGAGATACTTGAAGGGAATTTCTTCGAAAGGTCTTTTTTATTCTTCCTTTGGTGATTTCTCCTTACAGGCTTACAGTGACGCAGATTGGGCCACTTGTAAGGACACTCGTCGTTGTATCACTGGTTACTGTGTTTTTCTGGGGAAGTGCTTGATCTCTTGGAAGAGTAAGAAGCAAACGACCGTTTCTCGGTCTTCAGCGGAGGCCAAATACCGTGCTTTGAGCAGCACTATGAGTGAATTACAGTGGGTTAGTTATCTTGCAGCTGATTTTGATGTTACTTTGTCTCTACCAATTCTGTGTGGTGTGACAATCGAGCGGCTCTTCATATTACTGCCAACCCGGTCTTTCACGAGAGGACAAAGCATTTGGATATTGATTGTCACTATATCCGAGATAAGTTTAAAGAGGTCTTTGTAGCCCTTTCTTTTGTTCCAACAGGCCATCAGTTGGCCGATTCTTTTACAAAGGTGCTGTCTGTGAAACTTTCAATAGTGAATATTGAACTTTATTCACTAGCCCAAGACCGTAAGGAACAGAAGATGAAAAGCTTCAATGAGAAACAATGAAAAATGAGTAATTTAAGGCTCTGGTTGAACAAAGTAAATATGGAGAACTCTATTCTTATTATCTTACTTTGGAATGATACATAGGAGTATTTATAGTATCGGTGGAAATATCTAGACAAAGAGAATTCTAGAATACATAGGAACTAACAGACAATTAAAGACTTTGAGTAAAACTAAGACCCTCATTAAAGGTGATATTTCTACATTAATTTAGAAGCTTCAAGAAATCAGCTTTAACTTTCAACACTCCCCCTTAAAGCGATTTTTTGAAGGTCAGGCCAAGCATAGTCCGCAATTTCTCAAAGGGTCCTTTAGAAAGTGATTTTGTAAATATATCCGCGACATTTTCACTGCTCCGTACTTCAAGTGCAGAAATTACTCCGTCGAGAACTTTCTCACGAATAAAGTGATGCTCTAGTTCAATGTGTTTCGTTCTTGCATGACAAACAGGATTTGATGCAAGCTTTATAGCACTCTGATTGTCACCATATAGTGTAGTGGATTTGAGAATCTCCGTGTGAACATCGCTGAAAAGTCGTCACAACCAAATACATTCTTGAGCTGCTAAAGAAGATGCCTTGTATTCAGCTTCCGTAGTTGAAAGCGAAACTGAATCTTGCTTTTTACTACACCAGGAGATATATGTAGGACCACAAAAGAAAACATAACCTGATGTAGATCTTCGATCATCCAAATCTCCTCCTAAGTCGGCATCTGTAAAACCAAGCAAGGACACATCTGCACCCTTTTTGTAAAATAGCCCGAGGTCTGCAGTAGAATTAACATATTGCAGAATTCTCTTGGCTGCTTGAAGATGTGGTTTCCTCGGTGATTGCATAAATCTGCTTACAAGACCCACGGCGAAAGCAATGTCTGGCCTTGTAATGGTTAAATAAATAAGACTTCCAACTAAAGCACGATATGAGTGAGGATTCGCTAAGAGTGAGCCTTCTCCTTTTCTTAACTTCACATTCACATCAAGTGGAGTTGAGCATTTGTTGTTGCAATTTTGAAGGAATCTGCTTGTCAACTTTCTTGAATAATTTTCTTGACTCACAAATATTCCATTATTCAAGTTATTCACCTCTAAACCAAGAAAGTGATTTAATTCTCCCAGATTTTTCAAGTCAAAGCGTACCTTCAATTGCTCTCGCAATTTCGCAACTTCATGCTCATCATTCCTTGTGATAATCATATCGTCCACATACAAAAGTGCGATAATATGCAAGCTCCCTTTTCTCTTAACAAACAGACTTTGAAGCAAGATATCCAAAAAATTGTAAATATTCAGCGATTTTCCCATACCAAGCACGTGGAGCTTGTTTTAAACTGTAAAGTGCTTTATGAAGTTTGCAAACATAATTAGAATGTGAGGAAGAAACGTACCCAGGTGGTTGCTCCATGTAGATGTTCTTGTCAAGTTCTCCGTACAAAAAAGCATTTTTAACATCGAGTTGCCAAAGTTTCCATCCAAAACTTGCTGCCACTGCTATGACGGTTCTAACGGATGTCATTTTGGCCACGTGGCTGAATGTTTCTTCGTAATCTTCGCCGTATTTTTGTGAGAACCGTCGAGCAACCAACCTCGCCTTAAATCTTTCTATGGAGCCGTCTGCTTTTCGCTTGATTTTATACACCCATTTACAAGAGATGGGTTGCACTCCTTCGGGTTTAGGAACGAGGCTCCATGTTTCATTTTTCTTTAACGCTTCCATCTCCTCATCCATTGCTATCTTCCATTCTTTGATGCCTTTGGCTTCATTAAAGCAAGAAGGCTCTGCATCATCAAAAGGTCCTGCAAAATAACAAGAATATGTACTCACAAAATTTTCATCCCGATAGCGAGCCGGTTTGACAATGTTTCTATGCGGTCTTTGATTGTGCGGCTCCTCTTGTGAGTTTTCTTCTTGTTCATCATCTTCATTAGAATTTGAGCTCCCCCTTTCACTTTGCTCTCTGGACAAACTTGGAGTGCTTTCAATTGATGTTGAAATATCAGGTACCCAAGGCAGATGCTCCAAATTTGCTGAATTTTGCTGGTCTGTTTCATCTTTATTATGCACATATAAGGTTGACATTTCATCAAAGATGACATCTCTGGAGACGATAAATTTGTTGGAGTTAGGGTCCATGCATTTCCAGCTCCTTTTCCTTTCATCATATCCCACAATGTAAGGAGATTTGGAAATCAACAATTGAATTGTGGTGATGGCAGAGCATCTATTAATGAACGTAATTCAGGGATTACAATGGAAAACCCACAATTACAGGAGCTATACAAGGAAGAATACAACAAGAGTATATATACAAAAATATATGGTCAACTATATTAATTATTAGTCCTATTACCCCCGTCAAGCGCTGCGTGGGTAGGGAACGCACACAAAGCTTGGAACGTAGAAACTCGAAAGCGGGCCGAGGAAGGCTCTTCGTGAAAATGTCAGCAAGCTGGAGATGAGAAGGCACAAAACTGGTGACTAACTTTCCCGAAGAGACGAGCTCACGAACAAAATGATAATCCAAATCAATGTGCTTTGCTCGTTTGTGAGCTACAGGATTTTGACTCAAGAATATAGCGCTCTTATTATCACACAAAAGAGTAGGCCGGGAGGAAGTAGGTGACCGAAGTTCATGTAGGAGATTCACATCCAAACTAGCTCGAAGTCAAAGATTCGCCATGGCCCTAAGATTCGGGACTCACAACTAGAACGAGCAAATAGTGGGTTGTTTCTTGGCACTCCAAGAAACCAGGTTGCCACCGATGAAGATTGAGTACCCATACGTCAAACGGCGGTCTCAAAGGTAACGGTCCAATCAAAGATCGAGTACCCCGCAGATAGAAGAATCAGAAAGCTTAACAAAGGAAAGCCCAAATTGCAAAGTACCCTTAACATATCGAAGAATACGCTTTTATCGCAAAAAAAATGATCATCCGGGAGGGTGATCAAGGAACCGGATCGATCGAGCTAACAACATATGAAAGATCGTGATTCGCAATAGTCAGCATCAGAGAGCTCCAACAAGGACCTCAGATAGAGTAGGATCACAAAAAGGAACACCATCAGTGATAAGAGATTCCCCTGCTGCCAAAGGGGTGGAGACAGGCTTTGACTCCAATAATTCAGCCCGCTGAAGAATGTCATGTATATACTTGGCTTGTCCCACAAACAAGCCATCTGAAGTGTAAGTGACCTCAAGCCCAAGAAAATAATTTAAGCGTCCAAGATCTTTAATAGCGAATTCTTGATGCGTCCAAGATCCAAGTTGTCACATGATGATCCATATTTTGAAAAACTAATACTGACATCTGTTTTCTGAGTGAAGCATAAAATGAGATAAAAATTAGATATAATGCACAATATTGGTCATGTTGCTGCTTTCCTGCAACCTCTGTTTTCTGAAGTACCAGAAATACTATTTACATTTCACTCTACCTTATTATAAATCTCAAAGGCACATCACTTATTTTACAAAGTCTGCTCTTTAGCAAAAGTAACAATGAAACCTACTTATGCTAAAGATTCAAAATAAAATATTTCATTCTTACAAAGAATACAAGATGATATTTGTGGAACAATTCATCAAGAAAGCAGAACATTCAAGTATTTTATGGTTCTGGTTAATTCTTTGACATATGGTCACATGTCGTTCAACTGTCCACAATTAATTCTGCATTGCAAACTCTTAGCACATATTATATGTTTAAGGGCTCACCACCCTTATCATCATCAAAAGCATTTGATGATTATTGCATATCTGTTGGGATCAATGTGAAGCATCCTGCACCCCTTGTGCTACACAAATGGTCTCGCAGAGGCCACCATCAAAAGAAAATAAATGGTGGCTAGGGCATTGTTTATGTGCATCAACATGTATATCTCTACATGGGGTTATTCAATATTGCATGCAACTTTACATATTCGTTTCAAACCCACTATTGACCAATCATTGTGAATACTAGTTGGTAACTGGATATAAGCCTGATATTTCACATTTACGCATATTTGATTGAGCAATATACGTGCATATTGTGCACCCACATCGTACTAAGATGGGTTCTCAGAGACAATTAAGTATATTTATTGGATATGAATCCCCAACAATTATCTGCTATTCATAACTCTTGACAAACGACTTAATTACCGCTAAATTTGCGGACTGTCACTTTAATGAGACAATCTTTCCGTCGTTAGGGGGAGATAAGAAAAAGTATTTTCTAAGGGAACGACTGGAAGTATCTTGGTCTATCCCCACTATGTCTCATTTTGATCCCCCAACTTCACAACGTGAGAGTGGAGTAAAAATAATAGTTGATTGACACGTATTTTCAACACTCACCTCTCAAGTATAAGAGGATCGTTGTATGCCCGGTTAAATATCGATCCAAGGGACTATGAGGTGGAATATAGCCCAATTGCTATGTGTTGTCGCATGATTATAGAGTGAAACATGTTTGGTTTATCGAATTAAAACTAAATTAGCAACAAAGCCAAGATTAACAACTAGAGAATTTAACAAGAAATAAGAAAGCACAAGTAAGCAACCAACGATTTGTTTCCAAATGTGAGAGAGAGGTGTTCGGGTGTTTGTCCTTGTGAGACGATTATCAAAAGATTAATTATGACATTCACCTCTATTTCCGGTTATTCCATAAGAGCGACCACTACACAATATACCCTTCCCGTACTTGGTAAGCCTAGGGTCCGATATCATTTAGAAATCCTAGGATCGGGAGGAGAATCTCCCCTTTTTAGCCCGGGTAATTGCACGGATAAGGTCCTCTAATTAACTAACTACTCCGTCTCCGTGTTTTCCCACTTGTATACTAAGTTCAATTCTCCTATGTGCTCTTCACTACCCACTCAAGGTTTTAACTCAAGCTAACAATGTAAATTAGGGGGGTTCTCATGTTTCTACCCAACTCTCATTGCAATAGAGCATAATTAACTCAAATTCGGATGAATTAAACCAATACCCATATGCCTAACCCCATCTACCCAACTCTCGTTGTGATAAACTAGCATAAACACACAAGCTCATAGCAAAACCTAACCAAATTGATCAAGCAAAATCCCCTAATCTAAAGGATAACCATCAATAGAGATAAACAACAATAATCAAAGCAATTAACCAATCATCATCACAATTTCAAACACCCCAAACACTAAGAACCTTAGCCCATGGTGCACAAGGCAAAACCCATGGCTGAACAACAAGAAATCAAAGCACCCATATCACAATAAACAATAAATAAGCAAAAGAAAGAAAGAGACACCTTACTATTGAAGTTCAAGCACCAAATTATACAAAATCCATCAATACTCCTTGAATACTTGCTCAAAACTGAAAATGAAACTATATCTATGCTATTCTATGAGGATCTATGCTATCTATGGAAGCAAAATTGAAAAATAGAAAAAAGTATTAGTTGTATCTCTAAACAGTATCACTTGCTATCATCCCCTTTTCTCCCTATTCCTGCTGATTCGTAAAAAAACGAAGTCGAGCTTTTATATGCTTTTTTGAATCCCTCCGCACGTGTCCCTAGGTCTAAATGAGACCTCAGATATTTTTGGCTTGCTCGACTCGGCGCATGCACGACTCGAGTAAAGTGTTGCCTGAATCGAGCAATGTTGCTTTCTCGATTTAATTGGGTCGAGAGCAACTCAAAACTTTCGGATTTTTGCACCTTGCTCGACCAGCGGAAAGTCGAAATCGTTGCTCTAATTTCGAGCAAGTCCCAATTGAAATTTTCTTCAAAATCGTGTTTCAAACCAACCCCGACTTAGGTATTGCGACGCGACCCGAGCAAGTGTTTTTTCCCATTTACTTCACAAAACCTTCGTTTTTGACTCGATTCCTGCACAATTGCAACACCAAAGCATTAGATGAACTTTCTTAACAATTTAACCATATGATAGCTAAAATCATGCAAAATCATCACTCCAAGCTAGAAATAAGACAAAACTCAAGCAAAATCACCACTAATCAACCCCCCAAACTTAAAGATTTCATTGTCCCCAAGCACAAAGAAAAAAGAAAACCAAGAGGGGTGATTGCTTGAGATAAATAGTGATCCAAGTTCAAGTTCAAGACAAGACAAGTCAACTTTCCTCTCAAAGCACCACATTGCCAATCAAACTCTTCACCACTTCAAGTCAAACATGATTAGAATGCAACTCGGTTAAATGCACTCATTCATCATTCTCACGGGTAGTGTATCTCTCATCCCTAAAGTGTATAGGGTCATGCATCGCTCCATCGTCAATCTACACAAATGAACGACCATAAGCTTGCCCTTAAACTCAATTCTCCACCATCTAATTAGGCATCATCATCTAATCAAAGAAGTCTTTGCAAGGTTGTAATGTCTGGCTCTTTGGAAGGGTAGGGGTAATATGGGATAAGTGACTTCATTCAACTTGTGGAGCTCAAGAGTTGGTACTAAAGATTCACAATTGTTCCACACTCTCAACTTCAACTTCATGTTTTTCCAAGAGTCTCTCAATGAACTCTTACCCACACCCAATACTTATCCTCCATATTTGCAACCTCACACTTTTATTTTCCAAGGGCATTTGTTTATTTTATTTTATTTTTTTTATTTATACCCTTGGAACGAACTCTCTTTTTTTTTTTTTTTCATTTTCTCAACATTTTTTATTTCGTATTTCATCCTTCCCCACCAGGCCACTTTCTTTTTACCTCTTTCCCCCCCTTTTCAATCATTCCTCCCAATTTAGAGAGTGTACATCCTTTTCTTCCTTTAATTCACAATCATTGCTCCCTAGATACCTCACTTAAGCTCCCCAAGTTGACCAAGGATCAAATGGGTTTATGAAACAATGGGCACTTTGGTTACATGATGTAGCTTGTCAAGAAAAAGGATTACATGGCTCAAACGGGCTAACTAGGGATATTCTCATCTTTTGGTAGGGATCATATTTAGCCAAGTGACTTCATAGAACAACAAAATGCCTCTTATCCTCTTAGATGATTCCTCCTAAGTCAAGTTTCAAACAAGTTCAAAGGTAAGTTCTAGCACTCACAAGTGTAGACGACACACTCAATGTTGGTCCCGATTTAGTGGAAAACCCATGTGCGCGGAAGACTTGTGTAATGCATATAAAAACAGGGGTGAGGGCAGAGTGATTCCTAATTTTTTGCTTTTAAGAACGATGTGTGTGTTTTCCTTATAATCGAATGCATATGGCAAGTAAGAACGTAAAGCAGTAAAGAACACACGATTTTATAGTGGTTCGGAGTCCAACTCCTACATCCACTCTTCCCTATAACAAGGGGCACCTACTTAACCAACTTAACCTACTGGACTTAGATTAACGTGTTAGTCCAACACCCAACAGATGTTTACCGAGTTCACACTCAAACGGGACTTATCTCCCTCACGGGATTGCCTACCCTTCCTTTCGGGATTGCTAGATGTTTATCGAGTTCACACTCAACCGATCCCGTAAATCGTAACTAGAAACCCTAGTCCGAATCTTGCGTAACAAACTTAACCTAACTTTTGGGTTTGGGTAAAGATTTGTTTGGTTTCCAACCAGTTGACATTTTCCCTTACATTTGTTTAGCCTCAATCTTAAGGTTGGAAAATATCTCTAAGCTTAGGATATTACATTTGTGCTTAGATCTGTAGAACACTCTTGAATATACGCAGTATTTCTTGCTGTGTTCTATGGTGGAAATGCTACATGATTTGGCTCTATAGCTTCAATGGTGTTTTCACGCATTTCACACACTTCCACACATTTCCACACTTAATAATGAAGGAAGAACTTGTATTTATAGTGTGGATTTGAATGTTACCGTTGGATGGAGTCACATTCAAATCCATACTATTCCGTAAACTTTTGCGGCTTTTTTCGGAGCTTGTCGTCTTCTCTCTCATTGGTCCACGCCATTTGAATCTAACTTGGCTATATTCTTGAGGATCTTCGAAGTCTCGTGATCTTGATTCTATCGAGCCTTGATTTTATCCGAGCCTTCAGTTATCCTCGAGCCTTGAGTTATCCTCGAGCCTTGAGTTTCTTGATTCATGAAGAGACTTCTCTTGGCCGGACCTTGTCCGATCGGGCATCTCGACACTCAAAGCCATCGAGTTCAAAGCTCTTCTGAATCAGACATCTTGACCCTCGGTCACATTGACCAAAGTATCGATTTCTTCTTTGGTGATCGATCATCTCGGTGATCGAGATTCTTCGGATCATCATATCGAGGATATCATCGTGGTGTTACATCGGGTTTAACATACCCGGGTTTATCATATCTGATCTCGTCGGTCTCATCACCTCCTCTTCATCTCGATCTCGATCCGCGTCGATCTTGATCGATCTCATCTGCCTCTTTCGATCTGCAACCTTCTCTTCGATTTGTTGGCTTTAGATTTTCTTCACTTCTGATTTTACCCTGACTCATCGGGTTAACTCGGAACTCATCTAACTCATCGATCTCGGTCGGTCTCGTCTATGACCTCGTCCTAATCTCGATCATCTTACGATCCCATTGAGTTCCCCCTCAATTTGTTCCTTCGTTTCCCCTTAACTTGTTATCGTAGATTAGCTTCAAAAATACAAGTTGATAATGTTTTGGCATAATTCATCAAAACTAAAATATCCCAATTTCCCCTTTTTGATAATGACGCTGAAAACATTAAAATATATGCATTTATACGTAGATCGGGTTTTTGTTTTAAAAGATCGATTCGGATGGTCACATTAAAACTTGTGAACTTTTGAACTCTGCTTTCTGATACCAATTGTTGGTATCGATTCGTAAATGTGTTTTAAAATGATCATTCAGTGGTCACTTTGAAAGCTTGTGAACCTTTTGAACTCCCGCTCTGATACTAATTATTGGTATCGATTCGAAACGGGGTTTTAAAAAGATCGATTCAGGTGGTCACTTTGAAAGCTTGAGAACCTTTTGAACTCCTTCTCTGATACCAATTGTTGGTCCCAATTTAGTGGAAAACCCATGTGCGCGGAAGACTTGTGTAATGCATATAAAAACAGGGGTGAGGGCAGAGTGATTCCTAATTTTTTGCTTTTAAGAATGATGTGTGTGTTTTGCTTATAATCGAATGCATATGGCAAGTAAACGAAAGAAGAACAGAACGATTTTATTTTAAGTGGTTGAGTCCAACTCCTACTTCCACTCTTCCCTATAACAAGGGGCACCTACTTAACCAACTTAACCGACTGAACTTAGTTTAACGTGTTAGTCCAACACACAATAGATGTTTACCGAGTTCACACTCAAACGAGACTTATCTCCCTCACGGGATTGCCTTACCTCCCTTTTCGGATTGCTAGATGTTTACCTAGTTCACACTCAACCGATCCCGTAAATCAACTAGAAACCCTAGTTCGAATCTTGCAAAAACAAACTTAACCTAACTTTTGGGTTTTAGGTAAAGATTTGTTTCGTTTCCAACTAGGTTGAGATTTTCCCTTACATTTGTTTAGCCTCAATGCTAAGGTTGGGGAAAATCTCTCTAAGCTTAGGTATTTACATTTGTGCTTAGATCTAGGGTAGAACACTCTTGAATATATCGTGTATTTCTTGCTCAGGTTCTATGGTTGAAATGCTACATGATTTGGCTCCAGCTTCAATGGTGTTTTCACGCATTTCACACACTTCCACACATTTTCACATTTAATAATGAAGGAAGAACTTGTATTTATAGAAGGTGGATTTAAATGTTACCGTTGGATGGAGTCACATTCAATCCATACAATTCTAGTAGCTTTTTGCAATTTTTTTCAGGCTTGTCGCCTTCCTCTCCTTTGGTCCACGCCAAACCAGATCCAACGGCTTATATTCTTGAGGATCTTCGGTCTGAGGATCTTGATTCTATCCGAGCCTTCAGTTATCCGAGCTTCAGTTATCCCAGCCTTCAGTTATCCGAACTTTCAAAGTTATCCGAGCCTTCGTGTTTTTGATTCGCCAGACTTCTGCGGACCTTGTCCGACAAAGCATATCGACACTCAAAGCTATCGAAGTTCAAATTTCTTTCAATTCGAGACATCTTGACCCTCAGTGTCATCGATCATCCTCCGATTTCTTCTCACCGATCCGACAAATTTCAACCGACGAGATCAACACTCTTCAGATCATCATATCGGGATAACATCAGTCAAGATACGCCAAAGTTTAGCATACCGGTTTATCATATCGATCTCGATCACGCCCGATCTCGATCAATTTCATCTTCTCCTCTTCATATCCGATCTCGATCACGTCGATCTTGATCGATCCTCATCTCGCTCCTCTTCCGATCCGCAACCTTCTCTTTTGATTTGTCCGGTTTTAGTTTTTTCTTCCTTACGATTTTGCATAAATTTCATCGGGTTAACTCCGGAACTCATCTAACTCACTCGATCTCAATCAAATTTAAATGCAGAGCCTCGCTCGATCTCGATCATCTTCTTCTCGATTTTCGTGAGTTCCCCTCAATTTGTTCTTTTCGTTTCCCCTTAACTTGTTATCTGTAGATTAGCTTCAAAAACACAAGTTGATAATGTTTTGGCATAATTCATCAAAACTAAAATATCCCAACACTCAAAGAACAAAAATGCAATCATATCACAAGATCACTTCAATTAGGCTCAAAAGCTCACAAGCTTGGTAACAATGAACGAGCACACTTCCAAATTTCACTCAGCCAAGTTCAACAATCACATTAATGAATCATTTTCAAGACAATATAACCACAATTCAAGGAAAGCACCATCATTCGTCATAAACTCAAACAAGTACCAAAATTCAATCACAAACAATCAATCACCATACAATCATCACAAATCATCAATTCAATTTACAAATTACCAATCCATCCAAAGGGAAATGAGACAAATCCACACGAATTCACAATTCAAATAATTACAACCCCAAAATTCACAAACCATAGAGAGAGTAAAGAGAAAAAGACGAGAGTTGAAAGAGAATATAGGACACTTGTGGCACACTTCCCTTTTAAGGTTCATTCCGACGATGATTTTGGGGAGGAGGTTGTTCATCGGGATTTGCATTGGGAAATCGATCCACACAGAGAGCTCTCATCCAATAGTTCATTTGATATATGCTCTCTTTTTGTGCCCGCATTGCCTCTTGCATTCTTGCCATATTTTGACTCATCGTATTCATTCCGCCTCTAATATCGGGCCACATCATGGCTTTCAGCCCTCCCAATCTCCTCTTCTCAATCTCCATTCTCCAACTCCCCGGGTTGGTCCTCCATTTGTCCGAGTCCCATGTGGTACAGTTCTTCCTCCATTTGTTCTTTTTCATTTCCTCCCCAGGGACTTCTTCACCACCTTCTCTTCTTCCTCTTCTTGATTAAGGTGCATTCGGGTTTTGGAGGTTGGGCACATGATTTCGGAGGTTTTCATATAGGTTGGTGGCGCATCGCGATGTCTCGCCCAACAAGTTGATGTTGTTTGGTTCCCAAGATGCTGTTGAGTCGGGGTTAGGCAATGGAAAATATTTATCATCCTTTGCCTAAAGCATAACCGACCTTGAGGCGACTCACCACTTGTGTATTTTCCATGGTCCTCAAGTCTAGCCTCTTGCACTCAAGATCTCCATCATCGAGGTCATATTCAAAATGTTTTGGCATCATGGTCACGAACAACCCAATTTTTTTACTTGGCGACCACCTTTTTCACCATTCGATCGATTTGGAGCATCAAGTAGGACCCAAAGATCGGGTGTTGTTGGTGTTGGTTTAGGAGGCACCACAAGCAATATAGCTCATCGTTCGAATCGAGCCACTCTCGGTTCTAGCAAATATCGTGTTGGCTAGAATCTTCTCCATATCTTAAGAAGAGTGGAGTTCCGTGATCATCTTTGCCTTTGCGCTTCTTGATTGGTATGGGGGGGAATCGAACGCCCTTTGCAAATGACTTTTCAAAATTCGGACCGGTCAAGTCTTCCTCTTCATGAACAACTCCCCACTTTGGTCCCCCGCATCCAATTATCCTGTTCACCTCCGATGCATATAAGTTGTAGGTTTCCATTTACGGTGAACTCCATCATGATCGGTCTATCCTCCAAGGCTTGTGAACAACCACGCTACTCATAAATTCCATTGTGACTCTCTCATTCATAGCAAGTTGTTGTTCGAACGCGATTCTATCAAAGAAATCCCTCATTCCGACCCTTTGGAAGAGGGTCCGAATATCATCCAAGATGCCCATCGCAGCCATGCACTCTATATCTGGAACCCGGGTTCCCTCAATCTTTCCCGTAAACTTTAACCATCTACGTGCCATTCCCCTCCACTGGTCTCCTAAGTTCACATTATAGTGCCTTGGCATAAGCTCATTCACCTCCAATCTCTCCTCAATAGCCATCAATTCTTCGTCAGTCACATGTGGCTCTTGGTTTGGTCCCTGACCACGGCCTTGGCCTCTACCACTTCCCCAACCTTGACGAACTCTATCTGCCATTTCCTTTATTTCAATTGCTCAAGGGTTAGGATAAAATTCACATAGTCAAATAAGCACATGCACAAACATATGATCATTTCCTCCAATTTCCCAAGCAAAATTTCCATCAATTCATCAATTCATCCACCAAATCCCACAATTTTATCAAACAAGTTGTTGACAATTCACATCCCAACTCACACTTAGCACATTCCCAACAAGGAGGTCCACCAACATACTACTAGAACACTCATCATCCACAAATTCAACCAATTAATCAAGCACATGAGAGTTTCTAAGCATACAGTCAACAATTAACTCAAATAAACAACATTAATACACTACATCTCCATAAAATCAACCAAAGCATGCCAAGCTCTTCCAAAATTAGCATATATGTCATGCATTCCAAGTGTTTGACAAAATGTCTCGAAGAAAATTCAATTTCAAACCACACAATGGAAGCACATAATCATACAATAAGCAGAAGACTACAATATACACATGAATAACACTAAATAGAAGAGCAAAGTTTACTTTTAAAGGATGAAAATGAGAAAAATGCCTTCTTGACTAGTAAGAGTGGAAAACCCTCCAATCTTGGCCCAAATTGGCTCCAAAGGTGAGTAAAAGAGATGATTTATGGAATATTGGGATGGAATGGTGCAATTTGATGCAAGAAATTAGAGGAACAATGGAGATTTTTGGGTTTGGGCGAGTTGGGGAGAAGGAAAAGTGGGGAAGAAAGAAAAGAAAGAATGGTTTTGAAGAGGTGACCCGTGAAGGTGCTCGACCGAGAGGGTTGCTGCTCGAGTTGAGCGAGAGGTTGCTCGAAGTCGTAACCGCTGTTCTAATCCAAATTGGGTCGAGCAACTCAAAAGTTTGAATTTCCAGCCCTGCTCAACCAAATTTTGGTCGAGCACCCTTGCTCGACTTGAGCAGGGGGTTTTTTGCAAAAAAAAAAGAAAAACTAACCTTTTGACCCCTCGATTCAAGCCAGTCGTCAGTTGCTGGGATCGAGAGAGTCGGGGTCTCTTCCTTATGCACCTCAATCCTCTCCTTAGCAATCCCTCATTTGAATGTCATTTTGTCCATCAACTCATCCCACTTATAGCTTCACACTTACCATTGCTTTTATTTCCTAAAATGATAGAATTGGAACAAATTTGCTCAACATTTAAGCACAAATTGACACCAACAATAACATAAAGCATAAGTGCATTGGTGCAAGTGAATTTGTGAAAACGAACACCCACCCAAACTTTTAAACTTTTTTATTGCTATGCAATTAAAAGTTTGGAAAAATAGTGAACAAAGAAAATGCACCAAGCACCATGACTATTAAGCTCTAAGCTAACCATATTTCAACAAATAAGCTCATCTACATTCAACTTCAACTAGCAAGTATACCAACAAACAAGAGCCCAAACGAAAGAAAAATTCATATACAAGTATTTTCACCATTAAGCTAAAAAACATGCCACAAGGTGGACATCACCAAAAACACAAAACGGGGGTGTGCCGGTGAAATAAAAACGCATAAGAAAATGCACACCCCCCCAAACTTAGACTTTGCAAAGCAAATCTAAGTTCGGGGAAAGTGCTTTGTAAAAGTGCCCTTGAGTACACATCTTCCTAAAGCTCGATAATCCACCAAGCCTCAACACACGACCCCATCACCTACACAAAACAACACTATACAAAACACAATCCAACGAACACACGAACATATAAAAGCGGTAAAAATGGGTTACCTCCCATTGAGCGCTAGTTTTAACGTCCTTTGCCTGACGGGAGACTTAAAGTCGCTCAACTTATTCAAGAAAAATCGACACCAACGATCCCAACTTGGGATGTGGAAAGGTAATGCTTGACCCGGTGACCATTGACTATGAAGTGGTCACCCTTTTCATTCTTCAACTCCATATATCCACTTGGAAACACTTTGGCAACCTCAAACGGCCCACTCCAACGAGATTTCAACTTCCCGGGAAAGAGTTTCAACCGAATTGAACAATAAGACTTTTATCTCCAACCTTAAACTCTTTCTTCTTAATCCTTTGATCGCGGTCAACGCTAGTCTTCTCTTTGAAAATTCGGAGCTCTCATAGGTATTCTCCTAAACTCCTCTAGCTCATGAAGTTGAAGCAACCGATTCTCAAATTTTGTCACCATCCATGTTCAATTGTTTAGTGGCCCAATAAGGCTTTGTGTCTCTAGCTCCAACCTAAGATGGCAAGATTTTCCAAAAATGAGTTGGTGCGGAGACATGTTCAATGGAGTTTTGTAAGCGATGCCCTAGAGGGCCCACAAGGCATCATCAAGGAGAATCGCCCAATCTTTCCTATTCGAAGTTCACCGTCTTTCCAAGATGTGCTTGATTTGACGATTCAAACCTCCGCCAATCCATTTGTTTGTGGGTGATATGCGTGGCGACCTTCAGGTTTAACCCCATACTTCCTAAACAACTTTTCCATGGCACGATTGACAAAGTGGGTACCCCCATCACTTATCAAGGCTCTTGGCACTCCAAATCGGTGAACACATTCTTCTTTAGGAATTGAATCACGCAGTCTTTGCATCATTGAGCTTGGTAGAATGGCCTCAACCCATTTTGACACGTAATCCAACCCCCAACAAGGATATAGATGAATCCAAATGAAGGGGAAATGGTCCCATGAAATCAATCCCCAAACGTAAAAAATATCAACTCTAAGAAAATGTTCAAAGGCATTTCATCCCTCTTGGTTATAGTTCCCATCCTTTCGCATCGATCACATCTTTGAAGCAACTCTTGACTATCTTTGAAAATCGTGGGCTAATAGAAGCCCGATTGTAAAAACTTTCATTCGATCTTTGATGTCAAAATGACCCCACAAGGTAAAGAGTGACAATGGGTCAAGATTTCCTCAACTTCTTCTTTCGAACACACTTTCATGATAGAATCTTGACCTCTCTTGAGAGCACCGGATCGTCCCAAAAATGAAACTCTTCACATCTTTGAGAAATTTTTTTGGCATGTGAAGGAATTTCATCGAAGCTTTCACAAGCCAAAAAAATTGGCAAAATCTGCATACCAAGGCTCTTTCACCTCAATTCTCATCACGAAACCCTCTCAACTTCCTCAAAAGAGTTCCTCCAACTTCAAAAGCTTCCATCCCGAATTCTCCTTCACCTTGGTTTCTTCTTCTACAAAGTCCTTGTCCTTTTCTAGCCTTGAAAAGTGATCGGCTATCACATTTTCGGGTCCTCTTCTTGTCGAATCTCTATGTTGAATTATTGAAGGAGGAGCACCCATGATGATCAACCTCGCTTTCCAGATCTGGCCATAAGGTACCGAATTGTCAGCTGCGTGGTCCGTGGTATTAATAGTTTTCCCCCCTACAAGGTAGGGGCGAAACTTATCAAAAGCATAGACAACGTCCAATAGCTCCTTCTACGTTGTGGTGCAATTGGCTTGAGCCGGGGTTGAAAGTCTTTGATGCATAATAGATCGCTTCTAAACTTTCTCCTTGAATTGCCCAAGCACAACCCCCATTGATAATCACTACGCCACACATTAGGGACGAACTGTTCATCCCAATTCGAGTCACCAAAACGGGAGAGGCTATAAGTGCTTCCTTCAATGCTAAGAAAGCTTCAAGACAATCTTTAGTGAACACAAACGGGACATCCTTTTCAAGTAGATGAGAGAGGGCTTTGAGAGTTTGGAAAAATCTTTTTATAAACCTTCTATAGAAGTTCTATATGTCCCAAGAAGGAACTAATGCCTTTTCATTAGAAGGTGGAGGAAGTTTCTCAATTGCTACCACTTTTGCTCGATCTACTTGAAGCCCCTTTGAAGAAAACATGGTGACCAAGCACTATCCCGCCTTAACCATGAAACGACATTTTTCCCAATTATGACAAGGTTAGTCTTGGCACCTTGTTAGCACAAGTTCAAGGTTAAAAAGGCATTTATCAAAAAGATTCACCGAATACGTAAAAATCATCCATAAACACTTCCATTACGTTTTCAATCAAACCATTAAAGATCGACATCATGCACCTTTGGAATGTAGTCGAGCATTGCACAACCCAAAGGGCATATGCCTTCCAAGCATACGCTCCATAGAACAAGTGAATGTCGTTTTTCTTGGTCCTCCGTGCAATCATAATTTGATTGTACCCGAGTACCCATCAAGAAAGCAATAAAAATCAAAACCTCCAAGCCTATCTAGCATTTCGTCCATGAAGGGAAGCGGAGTTGATCTTTACACGAGCTTTGTTCAATTCCTATAGTCTACACACACTTCCAACCCCGTAGCTACCCGTGTAGCTATCACCTCATCATTATCGGTTTTGATAATCGTCATTCCACCTTTTCTAGAAACCACGTGGAGTGGTGACACACAAAGGAATATCCGAGATTGGGTAAATCATAATTCGATCAAGAAATTTTATGACCTCTTTCCTAATCACCTCTTTGTATTATGGATTAACCTCCTTGGTTGTTGACTATTGGTTTACCCTCCTCACTCTTATCCTATGCATAAGGAGGGATTGATTCCTTGATATCATCAATTGTCCACCCAATATGGACTTGTGCTACGGGAAGCACCCCCAACAATTTTTTCTTACTCACACTAATTGAGATAGGAAGAAACGACATCGGAAATCTTTCACCATCCTCAAGATACGAGATAAGTGAGGTGCTCGCAATGGCTTCAACCCGGTTTTCTCCTCTTGCTTCTCCAACCTTCAACCGGATCCTTAATGGGAAGCTTGGGATCATTTTCCTTCCCTACACTTCATTGACTTGATCCACTCCTAGCACATCTTTTGCAATCATCATCCTCAATGGAGCTTCCATCATCCTCAAAGAGTGCATTGTAGTACCGTATCGCAAAGTAGGGGTCAAAGGATTTTTCAAATTCCGTTTGAACACTATGTTCAATTTATTATCGATCGCTTTGCACTCCTCCTTCTCAAGTGTATGCTTCATGGCTTTGTAGGAGTAAAAAACGAGCTCCTCTTCATCGAAGCCAAGGTCACCTTTTGCCCGATACATGTCCACCAACCGCCCTTGCGGGTAGCTAGAAACGGTCTACCCAAGATCAAAGGAATTTCAACGCCTTCTTCCATCTCTAGCACCACAAAGTCCCATAGGAAACACAAATTTGTCGATTTTCACAGTTAACATCTTCCCAATACCATCCGGATAGGTGATAGAACGATCCGCCAATTGAATGTCATGGACGTTGGTTGAGCTCACCAACTTTCAAAACGATCATATATATGACCTTGACATAAGATTGATGCTCAACCCCAATGTCACATAAAGCATTCCTTTTCTCCTTGTTGCTTAGCTCACACAACAAAGTGATGCTCTAGGATCTTTGACTTTCGAGGTTCTTTTTCAGTAGTAGAGCACCACATTCACTTGTTAGGCTTATCATCTCACCACCACGCCCTTCCTCTCTTTGCAGGACCAATTCTTTAAGAAACTTTGCACAGACTGACATTTCCTCGATTGCCTCCAAGAAAGGTACGTTCAAGGTCTTTGAAAAAATTTCCAAGAATTTTGCAAACTTATCATCAAACTTCTTCTTGAAACGTTGAGGAAAAGGTGGTGGAATGGGGGTTTTAGGAATTCCCCATCCATCACACTCAACCTTCTCGTTTTTTCTCCTTTAACTCCTTAGCTTTCTTCCATTTAGAACTCTCTTCTCTCAACACCTTCCTTCAACACAAGTATCCTCACAATAATCTCGCCCTCATCGCTCTTTTCAACTCCTCATCATCCCTCCAAAGGCATGCTCGCCCATCATACCTACCACTCACCTCAATTCAACGGCCTTACAATGTTCTCTAGGATTCACCTCCGGGTGGGGAAACTTCCCTTTATCCTTCCTTGGCTTCGAGGATGCCACTGTTCTAGGCCGAATTCCAAGTTCTTCATTGGCTCGAGAGAGATGTAATAGCATTTGGAATATTTCCAAGGTTCTTCAATTCTTCTTCAATCTTATCAAACCGTTGATTCGTCTTTTTGAGTTTGTTGGTTTGAAAGACTAATGAATGTTGCTAGACTATCCTCCAAAGTGGGTCTTCCTTCATTTGGGGTGACGAGCCCGGATCAAAACCGGTGGTAGAGTTAGGGCGCTTTTAGTTAGAGTAGGGAAATTTTTTCATGTTTCTGGAGGTTTTGGTTGTAGGAGTTGTTGTGTGGAAAGGTTTGGGTGTTTTTGGGTTTGGTTGGGAAAGTTTTGTTGATGGTTGTTTTTGGCAGAAGGTTGGTTTTGGCTTTGGAATTGTGAATGTGGATTGTTTTGGTTGGGAAAGTTTCTTTTGGGAGCGGTTGTTTTTGGTAACGGTTTTGATAGTTTTGGTTGGGGGCTTGACTTTGGAAATTTTGGTTAGGGGCTTGGTAATGGTTTCCTTGAAATTTTGGTTTCCCTTGCGTTGTAAGGGGAATAACCCAACCTAAGGGAGGCCGAATTGGGCCAATTTCTATGGTCAACACTTTATCCGAGTATTATCCGACCGAGCAAGTCTTGACACTGAAGGTCAAGGGTGTTGTTGTAAATGGGAGCTGCGGTTGTCGCGACGCTGATTTGGTAGGATTCGGAAGTCGGGCCTAATCGTGTCCCTGTTTGATTGAAGA